>BDUI01000610.1:52600-76384 GCA_002335545.1 Apodemus speciosus | reverse complement strand
GAGGCAGAGAAAGGCAGAGAGAGTGGGAAAGAGACAGAGAGAGAGAGAGAGAGAGAGAGAGAGAGAGAGAGAGAGAGACAGAGACAGAGACAGAGACAGAGACAGAGACAGAGAGAGAGCAGAGAAGAAGAGAAGTAGAGGCTGGCCATGAGCATGTGGAGAAGGGGGGAAGGGGCAAGGGGATAGAGAGGGAGCAAGAAGGCAAGAGCAAGAGAGCATGATTATCCCATTTTACAAATGCAAACACTGAGGCTGAGAATGGGTAAGTGACTTGCCTAAAGTCACAGAGTAACTAAGCGACAGTTCTGGGACTCAAATACCAGAGTTCATTTTCTTGTTAGAATGCCTCACTAGTTTCATCAATGTGAACAATGAACAAGGCCTTCTGTGATTTGTTAGGCCTCAAGAGATCGGCTGCTTTGTTGGATGAAGAGTTAGGAGCATGAGCCTGGGTGGGGGTTATTCAGGACAGAAGCCTAGAGAAGAGCCCAAGGTGAAACTATCTATCTGGGCCAGGAAGGACTCAAGAGATTGACTAGTTTGAATGGTCTGGTGCCTGAGGAGAGGTGAGATACTAAGCTATCACAGTCTCAAGGCCACCTTTCCATGTGTGGGACCTAGGGGACTCATTACTCGTGCCACTATCTTATCTACATTTTTATGGCCCGCACGTCTTGAGGAGGAAAGAAGATATTGCCAAGGAAATTAACCTGTGTTCCATTGATTGCCCTTCGCGCATGAAACTGGATCTCGTTGCCCCCTAGGATGGCTCTAGGCTGTCCATCCATTCCCAGGATGAGAATGGGAGTGGAGAAAAGGAGGCCGAAACACAGGACATATCCCGTGAGGATATCTAGTGAGCAACCATCAAGAGCCACAGGCCACAGGCATGGTTGTTTCTTCTCTAGGAACTCTAAGTCAATGTGTCTATGCTCTGTTCCTGCTTTCGTTCATCTTACACAAACATAAAGGATCAGTTCCATGTCCAGCTAGATTACTATGGTCAACCTCTCTCCCTGCCCCCACCAATTTTATTTGGTTCATGGCTCAATTTAAAATTTAACATTTGAACTCATTTGGGGGTACAGCAAAGTTGTGTGGTTTATCCTCGCTTCTGGTTTGTGATTCAGTTCAAACCTGTAGCTCCAACATTATGCCACCCCTATGAGTGAAGCCAAATATGTTTGCCTGAGAGATCTCCACAGAAGATTGGAAGAGAGCTTCTGGACAGCTGTCTCGTGCTCACTCGCCTCATCCTGTGTTCTACAGTCCTGAGGCAAACACAATCCCAATACAACCCACAGAAGGACAATTCATACAACTGTGCATCTGAGCCCGTAGCAACAATAACAATATTAATAATAGCAATAATGATGGATGCCATTTATAGAGCACTTAGGATCTGCCAGGCTCTGTGCCATAGTGTTGATATGCATTATTTAATGCTTATTTAATATAGTAAGTACTATGCTACTGTCCTTGTTTACCAGATGAGGACACCAAGGCCTAGAGTGGCAAACATCATGTCCAAGGTTAAACAGCTAGAAGTAGTAGAATCAGAATAAGAATATAAAAAGTGTGAATTTCATACATTGTCAGGGATACAGATAAATATAGGTTGTAGATTCTACAGCTTTCCCAAGTTCACGTAGAGCAAGTGTCAGTGATTATCATTTCCCTGACTGTCTTTTCCATCATTCATTAGTGTTCCCTTTGGAAAGAGCCACTTAAACTTTGCTAAGGATGAATAAGATTTGAAGTGAATAGGCAAGAATAAGCCTTGATTAGAAGGATGTCCAGTGGAAATGAGTCAAAGGTTTGAATTCTAGACTCTGTCAAGAAAAATGCTGCTTTCACCTCTTGCAAATATCTCTAATCACTTAAACCAAGTGGCTAAGTCTCTTCAGGACATCTGTCATAATGAATAGTGATCTGCATTTAGGACATCAGCCATGGCCCGTCCAGAAGACTCCCAAGCAATTTCCCCTCTACTCTGAGTTGAGGCCCTATAATCTTGTTCATAGTCATGTGCTCAGTGAGACTTTCCATCGGGTATACTAGAAAGGAACACTGCACTCCAGTCCTCTGACACAGTCAATCTTCACCAATTCCGGATTAACAAAGTCTGACTAAGCGAGGAGATTCTGAATCTGCCTGAGTTGATTCTGGTTCACGAGTTTAGTGGGGGAGGTGGGGCTTCTTGGCAAGCACTGACTACTGTCATCTTCAATTGCTCCACAGGTCTTATTTTAGTCATTTACTTCTTCTTCTATGCCTCTCTGGCTGCTGTGATCACCCTATTCATATACATGCTCTTCCTAGCCATCAGTCCTTACATGCCGACTTTCACGGAGCAGGTGAAACCTCCTGGTGAGTGTGCCCAAGTGCCCTGCATTGTCAGAACGCTGGGCAGAAATCCGTTTGCACAGCATGTTCAGCCTCAATTAACTTTGGTTCTTCCCGGTAATGACTTAGAGATTCAATTATTAAGAGGAAAAGTGAAATGGTACTTGGCAAATTATGGTCCTTTTCATTTTGATTGCCTGGGAGGGAATGGCGCCATGGGAATCTATATTAAAAAAAATCCAAGAATGGGTTAATATATCCAAGACCTGTTTTCATTGCCAGGAGTTATGATCAGACCCTTCGCTCACAGCCTTAACTTCAACTTCAACGTTTCTGAACCTGAAACTTGGCAGCGTTATGTGATTAGCCTAAATGGCTTTCTCCAGGGTAAGTTCCCCCGAGGAGTGGTGAGCGCTTTAGAAAAGTAGTGGGTGGGAATCCAAAAGTCAAAATCCATGGGGGCCCGGAAATCTGATTAAGTCACCCCTACCTGTGTTGTTCTGCATACCTGCCAGCACCCTTTATAAATTTATATTAAAAAATGCTCTGATTGTGTGTTGCCCACTGAGAGCTCTTTAAGGCACAGAACTTGTTTTCTCTTCATGAACACCCTACAGCACCTAGTTAAACCCTGAGCACATCCAAATGATCATCTTTATAAGTGAGCTCTTATAAAAGATCACTCTGCGGAGAGAGAATAATGAGGAAAAAGAGAATGTTCTCCAAGAGCAGCAGGATTCCTGCCTCCCATACTTTCCCAAAAAGAGAATCCTGAGTATTAGCTATCTTGAGAGAAAATGTCTTTTTGTAACAGCAACTTAGAAAAGAGTAAGAGGACTAGATTTCTGACTAGCATGTTGATCTCAAATATTTCAAGAATTCCTTTATCTTTAGTGTTATCGGGTACACTTTCAGGGACACATGAATGGCTTTGTGCTTTACTCTGTGAGAGCTAAGGCAGTAGAAGTTTGGGAAGGCTGTGGAACCTTTAGGAGAGAGAGCAGCTCTGAAGCGAATCACTGGGAGTAATCCTTAAGGTGTTATAGACAGACCCCACTTCTGTTCACTCTTTTCTTCCGGAGTATGGATGTAGTGTGGTCACACAGCCTTCTGCTCTTCCCACTGTGCCTTTCCTGTGGCCGCATATTCTCAAGCATGATGGACTGTCTCCCTTCAGAACTGTAAGCCAAAATAAACCCTTTTCCCCTTAATTTGCTTCTCCCAGGGTATTTTATCACAACTACAGAAAAGTAACTAAGAACCCCAACTTGGAAATGATAGCACGTGCCTGTAAAGCCAACATTCATGAGTTTGAGGTAGGAGGGTAACTTGGACTCAGGAGATCAAGACCAGCCCAAGCTATTTAGGGAGACAACTATCTCAAAATAGATAGATAGGTAGATAGATGGATAGATAGATAGATAGATAGATAGATAGATAGATAGATAGATAGATAGATAGATAGACAGATAGATAGACAGATAGATATTTAAGTAAATACCCTGTTAAAGTTTGTATTGCTGCAGCTACATTTTATGAATAGGGAAACTTGGCTAGACTGCTTTGGTTGGCCTGGCCTGGCTGAAACGGGGGTTGGATGGTGGGATGAAAATAGCTAGTAGAATATACACTGATTTGGGGCAACAGTCTCTTAGCATGAGCCAGGAAGTATTATTAAAAATAACATGTACATTTTGCCATTCTTCTTTCACCAGGCATAATAGAATTCTTTGTCCTCAGTTTTAAAATGAGAGAATCGGGGCTCAGAAAGAGGGAGCAGCTTGATCTCCATCTCCTGGCAGCAGAGTCAGTTTGGGTGCTCCCAAGTTTCATTGCTGTTTGTTACTCAAAAGTGTTAGCCCAGCAGCTGCAGCAAAGAAATCACACAAGTGTTGGTAGAACCTCAGACCATACCCCATAGCTATCGAATCAGTCTCCTTTGACATTTTTTTTCAGATATTGTATAAACTTCTAAGCTTGAGAAATGTCATGTTTCCTAACTGTGCGGAAGCCATGTAAGTCAATGTTAGAGATTCAGCTTTGTGCTAGTAAGGCTCACTGCTATTTGGGGTGAAACTGAGCTTCAGAGTCTGCACCTGTAGAATGACGGAGCTGAGTTCTTCCTGATCCATGTAGTTCTATTTTTGGCCACCGAAGTATTTTGGGCATCTTAGTCAGCATAGTGTCTTTCTGTTAAAAAAAAAAAAAATGCTTGTGAGCTATTTCAAGTATGCATATTGTCAGAGTCTCTGCTGAGGAAATCCCTGCAGTAAGACAGTAGATGGGGAAATACCAATTTTGACCTGATGACGAAGGCAGGGAACAGCAGGAAGGCATTGGGTTACTTCTAGAGTAGGTAATATGTGACTGGGGAGGTGGCTGAGCAGTTAAAGCACTTGCCACTTGCCAAGCAAGCAAGAAGACCAGAGTTAGGATCTCCAGAGTCCACATAAATGCTGCATGGATACAGTAAAGAACCCATAACTGCAACCTCAGAAGGCAACTTGGAAGACTGACTAGTGACACGGGCCATATCGTTGAATTCTGTGTTAGACTGAGATGTCCTTGCCTCGGTCTATATAAGGTGGAAGAGTGATCCAGGAAGATTACCAGCATCAATCCTGGGCTTCCACATGACCATGCACTTGGGTTGTGCCCACAAACATCCAAACACACATGCCATATACATAATGCATACACATGAAAAGAAGAAAAGAATAGCAGATAATATGTCCTTCCCAAAAGTAACAGCATCTGAAATAGATATCCCAGAGCATCAGTTTCATTCCCAGGAGGATGGGGATGTTGCAGTAAATGCCGTGCCCATGTCACATCCTTAATGGAACTACCTCAAGAAAGATGCTGAGTGTTTGAGTGCAGTTTCTATTTTAAAAGTTATTACTTAAGCATACTTCTTAGTCCTTAAAAATGTTTAAAAGAAATCCTTGAATTACATGTAGTCTTGTCAAAATAAAAATTAAAATGTTGCCATGCTTGGTGTATATCTAAACTTTTCTGGCTGGGAGCAGCATAGTGGTACAGCATTTTCCTAGTATGTAGTTTCATCCCCAGCACTGCAAGCAAAATTCTCATTGGAAGGAGAAGATAAAGACAAAGTGGTGTCTATGTGTGAAAATACTACAATGAAACCTGTTTTTGTACACTAACTTAAATGCAATTTGATAGTCAAAAATCAAGGAATTTTAAGAAATAAAACTACCAATTACATAACAAGAACATTATATCCAAAGTCACAACCTGTCTAGGTATGGATCTCACAGTACTTTTTGAGTTTTCCCTCCAGTGGGTCATAAGTGTACAATCTTTTCTGAGTTACTTTGGATATGACTGCATGTCTGGGTCCAAGAGCTCCACCATTTAGACCGATGCAGGAAATTCCCAAAGTCCAGTTTTATGGAATCCAATGACTTGAAGAATGAACACGCAGATAGTCCCAGTTTTTTGTCTGAGATGTGTACTTGGGACAAATGTTATACTCCATCCAATATAAAAGGACGAGAACCCAAAATATCTCAGACGTAGAGAAGATGTCACACCCTCACTTTCTCAGTGGAGACCCTATAGTTGTCATAAGTTTCTATCTCCAATGCAAACTTCTTTTTTTCTGAGATACTTTGGGTTTATGTTCTTTTATATTAGAGTTTAAAGAGTTGTTGGTTTTTTTCCTCCTCCTTGTGCCCCTTCTCTTCTCCCTTTCTTTCATATTCTTTCTGTTCCCCAGCACAGCTGCCTGTCTTTGACCTCAAAGGGAGACGTTTCCTAAATTAAACTTAAGGAATTTTAACCTATGAATTCAGCCTCCCAACGTATACTGTGCCTTGATATGATACAGCCCTTCTTCCAAAATCTACTGATACATATCCATTCCTTTCTCACAATAGAAGGAATGGTTACCCCAACTTTGCTCTTTGCCATATCCAAAAAGAAATAATGGGAAATAGAGAAAAGTTATAAAATTATAAATCTATGATAACCCTGAGATGGACATTTGAAAGTTCTGAGGGAATGGGAAGCAAAGGATTATATCATCAGGCGGGTTGAGGTGATTACACAAGAAATCTTCATAGAGAGAGTGGTGGTTCTCAACCTGTGGGCCACAACCCTGTCGGGGGTCAAAGATCCCTTTAACATGAGCCACATAAGACTATTGGAAAACACAAATATTTACATTATGATTCATAACTAGGAAAATTACAATTATGAAGTAACAACAAAAATAAATTTATGGTTGAGGATCACCAAAACATGAGAAGCTATATCAAAAGGTTGTGGCATTAGGAAGGTTGAGAACCAAGACTATATTTCAGGGATCATTTCTATAGTTCATTAAGAACCACTGTCCTAGAGGGATGCTACTAGGAATATCCCTTGGGTACCCAATAACTGTCCACAAGGATTAAGGTAGAACAAGTGAACTTTTGAAGTAGTACAAGCAAATATGAGGAAAAGAAATTATAGAAAACCACTAAAAGCATGGGCTTCCCTTAGCTCCTCTCTAACATAATAACCCCCTTGCCCCCCCACACATGCTGCAGGTTATAATGACAGTCTTCAAGAGGAAATGAATATAGATTGTCCTCCGGGCCAGTACTTCATCCAAGATGGAGATGAAGATGAGGACAAGAAGGCCTGTCAATTTAAGCGCTCCTTCCTGAAGAATTGCTCTGGGTTGGAGGATCCCACTTTTGGATACTCTACTGGACAGCCTTGTATCCTACTCAAGATGAACCGGGTATCTTAGCCCTTGGGAACTGTTGGTGATAGTGGATGAGCAGGGTTGGAGACCACATTTCTGTTGGACTCTGGTATTCACACACTGCAGGTTTGGCCATTTTTATCCACAGCATCAAAAATGCAAACAACCAGACAAATTGACCAATTTACTTCTCCTGAACATTTCCTAGTGTCATTCTTCTTTCCCATACCCAAACCTGCCCCTTGATGACCACTAGTAGAATGTAATGGAGTATGTCTCTAATCTCAGCACTTAGGAGGCAAAAGCAGGAGGATCTCAAGATTCAGGCCATACCCTATCTCAAAAAATAAAATGGGAGTCCTGCGATGTTTGGAACACAGAGCTGATATGGGAACGTAGTGGAGAACAATTCTATGTTCTCATATCACTTAAAAATATTCCAGGCTAGGGAGAGGGCTCAGTGGTCAAGAGCACTGGCTGCTCTTTCAGAAGACCTAGGTTTGATGCTCAGCATCCATATGGCAGCTCACAACTGTCTGTAACTCCAGTCTCAAAAGACCTAACGCCCTCTTCTGGCCTCTGCAAGCACGGGGCATGTACATGATGTATACACACATGCAGGCCAAACATTCATACACATAAATTAATAATTAATTTTTAATGCATCTGTTTTTGATCATGCCTTCCTTAGGGAATGGCAGACCCTTTTGCCAGATACACTCTTATTGAAAGTGGAAAGCTCTTTGCATCCTTTTGCTTATTTTGTGGCTTCTTTTTTTTTTTTTTTTTTTTTCTGTGTATGGACCTAAGACACAAATGTGTCAGTGAGCAAACTGAGCTATGCAACTTTGAAGTTGTTTGTAACATTTCCGAAAGGAACATACTTGAAACTTATATGTGAGGAGTGGTGACCGAAAGCAGGGAGAAAAAAAAATCCAGGTTTGCTATGAATTCTGTTTCTTAAAATATATAAATAAATAAAGCGCTGTTTTTCCCTTTCCTTTCCTTTCCTTTCCTTTCCTTTCCTTTCCTTTCCTTTCCTCTTTTCCTTTCCTTGTTTTCACCTAGATTGTAGGCTTTCGTCCTGAGTTTGGAGATCCTGTGAAGGTGGCCTGCAAAGTTCAGGTAAACTATCCTTTTGAATAAGTATTGTTTCAGGTAAACAGTGTTCATCTGTTCCTAGAACTTCTACAAGGGTCTGAGTAGGGGGACCTTTAATATTTTTCATAATTATACCTCCTTTCAATGCATTAAGGACTTCCTCCTTCCAGAAAACATTGTGTGCATGAGTGTGTGTGTGTGTGTGTGTGTGTGTGTGTGTGTGTGTGTGTGTGTGTGTGTATGTACTCTCATGCACATGCCATTTACACATGTGAAAGCCAGAAACTGGACCTCAGCTAGGGGCCACAGCCAGAAACAACAATGTGCTAAGACATTAATTGGGATTCTGTTTACACTGTTGCTTTTAGCTTTAATGGCTTGTTTCTTTGAACTAAACTAGCAGCCGTTCATTGGCGTCATTAGTCCCTGATTTTAAAACTGAATTTCACGTTTTACAGCAATGACCAGTGGCCCTGGGTGTTGCAATAACAAATGACTACAAGGGAAGTGTAAACAGAAGTCCATTAATATGCTAATTAACTGTCCTTCAAGGGACCATTAACTCCTATCTCATCTGCACCAATTAGCTCCTTTGTAGGCAAAAGCTCTTACTCTTGGCATTGCTTCTTATACTTGCAGTAGCTCCCTTCTGTTCGGTGACATCATCTCCACCCTCTAGCCTTGGACAGTTGTCTTGCAAACATTGCAAAAACAGTCTTTGTCAGGACTAGGAATAAAGCAGACAGCTCTAGTCCTCAGACCAGAAAACAGAGAACTGTAGCACTCATTCAGCCACTTTCACACATTCGGCAAGTGTTTATTAGTCACTTATTACATACTAGGTAGCTGCTGGAGATATCAGGGTAAACATAACTGCGGAATTGGGGCCAAGGAACGTTAACGGGCACAGTGAAAGGTACAGTGGGGACCCAGAAGAGAGAAAGGTCAGTTCCACGTGGGAAGACGAGCTTCATAAGGTCAGGCAATATCTGCCAGCTGAACAAGGTAGGAAGACCGTCCATTCTGTTCAGATGTACATGTGTGTGCATAAAGTCACACGTGGGATGTGACTACAAGCTAACGGAATTGATCCCACAGGCCATCATTAAAGATAAATTCATCCATTTTTGCATACATGAATAAATCATAAAGGCCAATGTAGTCTAAAGTAGCAGCAAGTGCTATGCCACTGAGCCACATCCCTAGCCCTTAATCTAACATATTAATTGGGCTAGCTTCTATTTGCATTTCCCTAATGTAAGCTGTTCATTTGCCAAGTTATACAATGAACCTCACTGAGAATGATCCTCAAAAAAAATAGAAACATTAGCAGTTCCTTTAAAAAAAAAAAATAATCAGCACTGGTCCAATCCACACCCACTTGTAGCAATCAAGCAGCATAGGTTAATAACCAGAATGAACTATAGGATGCTCAAATTGTACCAAAAAGAATTATACTATATTGGCTATAGTATATTGATAGAAGTGATCCCATGACCCTAATGAGCAATTGGCTAGCAGAGATGCATTCTTTGTCCAGTCGAGCCCCCAAACCTCTCCGGTTTATAACAGCCATAGTTCATGAGCACTCTATTATGTGGTGTGATGTGCTAAGGGCAGCCCTGTTTAATCATTCCCATTATTTGGTTCCTCTTGCTTACTCTCTGAATTCCTTGTACAGTCATTAGGCTATACAGAGAATGTGGACAGAAATGTGAGCTTGGGTAAGCTCACTACAGTCTGTATGGCTGCCTATCCATCAGGTTCCTGTGTACCTGATCTGAGTTTCAATAAAAGTGAACCTCCAGTAAAGACTTAGGTAATGTTTTCTAATTTATACCTGCCTCAGCTCCAAAATCCAAGACAGGGGTACCATACTGTAATTCTTTGGTGATAAGCTACAACCATAGGCTCTTTCTAGAACAGTGCCAAGTCCTCAGAAAGACATAGTCACACCCTAGAAATTCTCCTCTGAGGACAAGTCAGAGTCAGCTCTGCCCAGTTCCAATTTTAGGTTTGGGACAATTGGTTGAGAGTCACACAGTGATTTTACCTGAGCACAAGTTCCTTTAAGCTAGACTGTAACCCACCATCCCATATACATCTGCTTTTGCTTACAGAAAGGTGATGAAAACGACATCCGATCCATCAATTACTACCCGGAGTCGGCTTCGTTTGACCTCCGCTACTACCCTTACTATGGCAAACTGACTCACGTAAGCTGTATCCTTCCTTCTCCTTTGTCACAAAGGGCTCAAAGACAAAGAAAGGGGTGCCTGGGATTTGAGAGCATTAGTGAATGGTGGCAGTAACAGATGAGTAGCTGTAAACTATAACGGGGTTAGGGTCAGGGACAGCTCCCTCCACACATTTCCAACAGCCACAAATCTTTCAAAATCTAAAAGACTGTCATATCTAGCCTCAGCTAAGCTCTTCAGTTTTCAGATGAGAAAACTGAAGCTCAGGACAGGGAAGAGACTTACATAAAGTCACATGGTTAATTAGTGGCAAAGCCAGGAAGACAAATTATTAACAGTGTATTTAATGTATCAAAGTAATAACACTTTCCTGCTACTCCCATTACACACCATGGGCCAGCATAGGCTTCGTGTCCAGTATGAACAGTATACTAGTTCCAGTTTTGATTTATGGTCTGCTATCCATAAAAATCAAATCACTCTGAGTCAGAATTGGTTCCCGCCCCCCCAGGATAATCAGACATCTTGACACAGACTTATAAGCAAGTAGGGAAAGCATGTTGGTTATTGTGGACATTTGGGACTTGGCATCATGAAATCTGCCCTTTGCCAATGCTATCCTAACCTGCCTGGAGTATCTGATCACCACCCCCACCCCATCCTTGCTGCCCACTTGACCCATTTAGAATTCATTGTTCTTGCACCTACAGGTTAACTACACCTCCCCACTGGTGGCAATGCATTTTACAGACGTGGTGAAGAACCAAGCAGTGCCTGTACAGTGCCAGCTGAAGGGCAAAGGCATTGTAAATGATGTCATCAACGATCGTTTTGTTGGGAGGATAATCTTTACCCTGAACATAGAAACCTAGGAACTCCAGGGGGCCACTCCCACCAGCTCTGATTCTGATTATGTTCTATTTTGTGTTATCTCTGGTAGCCCCTCAATTCCTTTTTTTTTTCAGTTAAGACACAGCCAGATGGACGCCTAAGACAGCAGATCATCTTTCCTTGCCTTTGATGTGTGTATGAAGTGATATTGTGGGACCTGCTTGTTTTTTTTTTAAGGTCATCATCTCTCCTGATGACAAATATGACTATATTAATTTCCTTTCCTTCACTTCAAATTCAGACCTATTCTTGCTGCTAGAAGTCTGGCTATATACAAAAAATGTATCTGATAACATTCACCATGGACAGGAGAATGTTCTATCATGTTTTCTAAAAAAATGTTGGTGTTAGAAGTGATGTTATTCTCAGACAGGTGGATAATCTAACCAACCCATACACACCTTTAAAACTGCCTGTCAAGATCTCCTTAGAAACCAACATCAGACCAACCCAGACTACTACTCTCTCTACAAAACTTTATATTTGAGGTGAGGGTTGAAAATTTGGCTGTCTCCCATAGGTGACTCAAACTGATATAAAGACTCCATTATTTTCAGCCAGGACAGCAAGCAATGCTGACACATTGTTGATCTGGGCTAGAGGTGAAGACCTTCTGTGAGACTTTGTGGGGAGAGTTAGATCCTAGTATGAGATGAACTGTTAGCATAGGGTGTGCTTGGTTGTTGAGTGCTCTGTAGTTTAATCATCCAAAGGCAAACAGGTTTTTCTCCACTCCAGGCAAAAGAGAAAACATGAAAAAAATGTCTTTGGTCAAATATTCTTGGCCCCTATGCTCGATAGTTGTGTGGTTTTCTTTGAGATCAGCAGGGATGGGTGCCTTGAACCTCTCCACCCCCACCATCAGCTACAACCTTGGGGATTGAAATTAGGGTTCTCCAGCTAAAACATGACAAGACAGAAAGCTTCTGTCAGGCCTCCCTGAAGCCAGTGCTCATTAGCCAGTTTTGCATCTACTTTAAAAAAAAAAATCACATGAGGCAGATGTTTATTCAGGTTGTGGGTCAGCCGAGTTGCTTTGTTTTTATCTTTGGCCATGTGACCATTCCAATTGCTTCTTAACACCTCCACCAGGGGGAGGGCTGGGACAAAAAGAGGAGGCAAGCATAACAGACCAGCATCGTGGCTCAGGGTCCAAAGCAAGCTTAAATTCCACTTACAAGGCTGCAGAGTCTGAATCTACTCTGCAATGTTTAGTTTCTCCCAAAACAGGGAACTGGAAGACTAATGGGGAAAGACAAGTGAAACTTGGCTATAATATAGGGTGACAAGAGACCTAAAGATAGTACATGGAAATGCTATGGGAAACATGAGGCACAATGACTCTCTCCAGCTGCAAAAGTAGCAGAGGAAATTACACATTCGAAGCCATAAGCGTAAAGACATTATGTGCTTTGGTAATTCTGAACAGTTCACATGAGAGCTCAGAGGAAGGATGCGGAGACTGGATTGCACGAGTATTTAGGGACATTGAGAGAAAGGGAGTCTTTAAAGTGTTTTAATCAGGGAATCCCTGTAAGCACATTTGCATTTGATCAAGAGCACTGGGGCAGCCATAGCATCAGGAGTGAATCCATGAGAGAAAGGAAAAAAACCAAGACAGGAATCTGGGGAGAGGAGGAAGAGTGGAAAACTAAGCCCAGGATTTTGAGCTTGACTAAAATCACTGAGATAGTGATATTGATAATAGAGATGAGGTATAAAAGAGAAAGAGATTGGAGAGGAAGTTGTTGCGATCACTGTGGGGGCAGTTTTATCTTGTGATTTCCTCTGGTCAGGCACTGATGTAGAGATATGAACACATGTAGAGTAGAGGAGAAGGAAAGCAGAAGACAAAAGCAACATTTGATTAAATGAACCCATTTAGGAAATATTTAATCTTGGGAACTTGAGCCAGTTATGTAAACACACTGATCTAGCTCCTAACATGGTGCTTTTCTCTGGGTCTTGTAGCAGAATGGACTGCTATTACTCTTGGGAATGTCCCTTACAGAGCCCTTCTAAATATTCTGTATAGACTAGTGAGGGGCAGACAGCATTTAACAAGCAACAGAAGATGAGTGGGGGGACAGCAGGGCTACATAAGACACCAACACAAAATTCCCCACTCCTCCAGAGTTACTTTCTCACCAAGTTCAAGTTTCCTTGCCTTTGAACAGAAAACTAATAAAATGAAAGCAAGAACAGCTTGAGACCATTTAAAAATGGCCTTAATCGAAACCTCAAGATTTAATAGCAAAAGAGTATACAGCATCTGATCTGGAAAGGATCTTTAAGGGAAACAACCTGCTTTGCATCTGACTCCAGGTCCACTGCTCTCTCAACTCAGAGCTGCTGCTTACCAGGAAGTACCATCTTTGAAAAAAATCAATAGACCATATCCCAAACATTCTGAAACATGTCAAACTTGAGTTAAAATAGTTAACATTTCTCAGGAATTCAACTACTGGTGCTATATTTTATACATAATACATGGTCCTGTTGAATATGATTAACTATTAGATAAGAAATTAGGAATGATTTTGTCATATGTGTTTCTCATTCAGTGGCAGATATAATGTCCACAGTTTCAAAGAAGTATGAAAAAGTACTAAGACAGTTTGGGCTGTCAGCAGGAATATGAAAAATGGCTTTCTTATACAAAACTGGATATTATACAGAACTGGATTAATGAGTATGTTCGTTCATGTGCAATTCTAACTGTTCAATACATTTCTAGTTGATTAATTTAAATGGGCTCCCATACTGTGCTGAACAAGGATTTGATTTCTATACCATCTGTTGCAATGCATTTGGCTTTACTTGATTGTCAATGAGAAATACTACTTCCACATGGCTTCATGGTTTTGTTCTTGCTATACTTTGTGTATGAGTTTTCACTTTTGGCTCCTTTGAAATCATTATTTTAAAGAAATCTTTCTTAGGCATCCATTTTCTTGGGGGTCTTCATGTAGAAAATATTTATACTGTCTTGGGGAGTTGGTGCCAACAATAAATGAAATTTTAAAAAAGCAATGTATGATTCCTCTTTCTGGATCTTATCACTGACTCCACATATACCCCCCCACACCCCACACCCCCCACACCCCACACACAGGGACATTGGACAGCAAGCCATACAGAGAGAAAGCTTGACAACTGACAACCTATTAGCTGAGGGCTGCCTTTCCTCTCTATAACAGCAGTTCTTAACCTTCTTAATGCTGCGACCTTTTAATACAACGCATCATATTGTGGTGACCCCCCCCCCCGAAACTATAAGATTAGTTTACTGGTACTTCGTAACTGTAATTTTGTATCTGTTTTCCAATGGTCTTAGGTGACCACTATGAAAGGGGTTGCAACCCACAAGTTGAGAACTGCTGATTGATAGGGACATGAAGATAAAAGCTGATTTATCTGAGAACATTTTTCTTTCCAGTACCCAGTTTTCAATTTCACACACACAAAAATCCCTGCTTCATCATAGCAGCCTTGTCTAAACACTTGGCCCCCATCATGACCAGCATCTTCCTTTATCAAGGTTGAATCCTGCTATAAATTGTTCCGTTTGTTTCTATAGGACATGCACACACTAAGTGATGCTTTGAGGTAGGGGGTGGAAACAAGATCTAACAGGCATATCTGACCACCCAAACTGTCTCCCAATGTGAATCTTTCATGGACATAGCAACTTAAGACAAATATCCTAAGCTCTTTATTCAGCTTAGAGGCTGGGCTGCAACAGGGATATTTTATTTCCTTGGAAGCTTCCCTGGCCAACAATCTACTAGACTTGACATGGTTTGATTTGCGGTATATTAAGAAAAGGGAAAAATACATTTTCCTGTTCTTGGCTCTTCATTAAAGTCAATTCTTTTACTGAGTTTCCCTTAAATATCTGTATACATTAAAGGAATTTAAATCATACAAAAATGCGATTTGCAATGTGCATTTCTCCATGCGGAAATGTTTTAAGTGCATGTTTGTGGAAGGTATATGGAGGCAGAAGAGGAAAGGGGGGAGGAGAAAGGGAGCAGAAGAGGGGAGGGAGAGATAGAATGGAGGGAGAGAAAATGGCAGTGTGAAGGCAGACATGATTGATGATTGCCAAATCAAGGAAAAGAAGTTCTTGAGTATAGCAGAAGCTGAAAAATATTTCATAGGGAGAGCCAAAAGATTTAAGAAGAACACGATAGGCTCAGCCTAGCAAATTTCTCTCCAGAATGTACTTCCTTATAGGTTCCTTGATGAGCATAACATTACTCAGAGTCCCAGTAAGAAGTAAATAGCTATGGGAAACTTGATAGTAATCAGAAGAAGGCTTAGTTACAAAGCTATCATTTCTAGAAAGCATGAATGAAGGGAAATGCAAAGAGCACAGCAACCCAGCCTAGCAGGGGCTGCACACGTGCCACTCCTGGACTACGTGCTTCAGGGGCAGGTGTAGGGTGTGTAGAGTTGTCTGTCTGGAGAAGAGCAGTAGCCTCATTGAAGGATTAAGAGAGCTTAGGCGATAGGTGAGCATTTAGAGAGGGGGGAAAAGAAGACATCCTCAATCTTCTTCCCTCTGGCTCCTGCTAGTAATTCTCCTCAGTCAGAGCAAGGGAACAAAAATAGCAGTGATTGATGCGATTCATGCAGGTCAGCCTCCCAGGGAAGAATCCAGCATGCAGAATGGTAAAATGGTATCTGGAAGATGAAAAGAGCAGGTACCTAGCATAGCTGTCAGGCGGAAGTTCTGTGCGAAGAGTCTTTGAAGCCTGCAGAATATAAGCAGTCACTGAACCAACTACAGCCACGGGGTCAATTTTGCCTTCATACCCAACTCTTTTCTGTGCTTGTACAGTGAAAAGCATCGACTTTACCATTCTAGAAAGCTTTTCTCTGCTCTTCAATATTCATTCTCTTTTTAAATGCCCGACTTCTCTAATCCAGTGTCCTTTGGTGCATCATTTTGAATTATTTTGCTTGCTCAGGACAAAACAAACCAATGAACAACAACAGCATCAACATCCAATTTTACTGAAGGAACAAAGGGGCTTGAGAAACCCAGATACGATTTGGCTTCTGGCATAAGTCATGTGTAGAAATATGTCATTAGGGCCTCTCATGCTTCTTTCTCCAGTTCTCTTTTCTGCTCTTCATCATGCCAGCCTCATAATCAGGCTCCACAATCAAGACAGGCCGCAAGGCTGCCAGCATTATTAGACTATAGCCTAAGGGCTAATGGTGCCCTGAAAAGCAAAAATGGCCTCTCCTGAAAGTTCAAGTGAAAAATAAACATTTGAGTCCCTTCAACCTTTCTATAAAACAGAAAGGGAATGAACAGTAAGAAATTCAGTCTAAGAGCCAGCATCACCCTGACACTGGAACCACATAAAGATATAACAAAGAAAATATAAATATATGCATTTTCCTAATAAACACAGATAGTGAACTTCTCAGTGAAATTCTTGCAAATTGAATTCAAGAACATATTAAGAAAACTGCATCCAATGCCCAAACTAGTTTCAATCCAGAGATGAAAAATTCATTCCCAATATGTTAATCAATAAGAACAATTCAAAACATAAGTCTAAATGACTGAACCCACATGATCATCTAAATCAATGCTGTATATCACAACCCCATTGAAGGCCAAATGACTCTTTAACAGAGGGTGCATATCAGATATCCTGCATATTAGATATTTACAGTAGCAAAATTACAGCTCTGAAGTAGCAACAAAATAGTTTTATGGGTAGGTGTCACTATACATGAGGGACTGTTTTAAAGGGTCACAGCACTAGGACAATTGAGAATCACTGATCCAAATCCAAGCAGAAAAGACCTTCAACAAAGTCCAAAATAGTTCCATGATTAAAGCCCTGAAGAACTAGATATAGAAAGAGCATGCCTTTGGGCTGGAGGTGTGTGTCAGTGGTTAAGAGCACTGGCTGCTTTTCCAGAGGTCCTAAGTTCAATTCCCAGAACCCATGTGGTAGCCCACAACCATCTATAACTATAGTCTCATGGAGTCTGAATCCCTTTTCTGATGTGCAGATAATGAAAAACACTCCCCCACACAAAGGGAATAAATTAATAGCTGGGTGTGATGGTACATATCTTTAAACCCAGAACTTGGGAGGCAGAGGCAAGCTGATCTCTGTGAGTTTGAGATCAGCCTGGTCTACAGAATGAGTTCTAGGACAGCAAGAGCTACACATTGAGATCCTGTCTCAACAAAAGAGAGTGAGAGGGAGATAAAAGAAGAAAAGAACATACCTCAACACAATAAATGCTATACGTGACAAATCTAAAATGGGGGGAACTGGGAGCATTCACTCCAACATCTGGAACAGAACAAGGATTTCCATCATATCTACTTGTTCAGTTCAGTGCCCAGAGTCTTAGCTAGAGTAGTTAAGACAGGAGAAAGAAGTAAAAGCTATATAATTAGGAATGGAAGAAGTCAAATTATGCCTATTTGCAGAAAATAATATCTTATACTTTAAAAGATCCTTAAGTCTTCACCAGAAAATTCTTGAAACTGACAAACATTTTTTGGCAAAGTAACAAGATACCAAATCAGCATCCAGCATACAATAACAAGGGGGAAGAAGAAGTAGTGGGAGGGGGGAATGAATAAGAGTAAAGTACAATGATGTATGAAGATGCCATGATGGAACCTATTCGTTTTTATTCTAGCCATCAAAATAATTAAGCAAATTAAATAAAATATGTTTTAAAAAATGTTCTGAGTTCCCCATTGCCTCAAAGTGGTTCCAATCCTTGAACCTTCCCCTGTGGATACCATGAGAACTTTTTCTGAAGGCCATGCTTGACTCTTGTGCCTGATAGGTTGATATCAATGCCACTCAAACAACCTAAATTAGAAGTCTGGGGGGGATGATCTCTCCAAGGAAACCTTAAATAATATTACTAAATAAGGGGAAGTGGGTGTACTCCTTTTCATCAGGGACCTGTCAAACCCCACACCATCTTATGTTTGTTTGCACCTGAGCTTTCAGACTAAAGTGTTTTTGAAATGTTTACCTTAAGTTCTCCAACAAACAATCCTTTCACCCTATTGTTTCAATCCTTTTGAATGAGGAAAAAAGAGTAGGGAAAGAAGGAAAGAGGTGAGGAAGAGAGGGAGGGAGGGAGGGAAGGAGGGAGGGAGGGAGAGAAGGATGTGAATGAGGATAATGAGGAAAAACTGTTTGTCTTTACCAAAGAAAATATATAATTTTTTGTTAATCTTTTAGTTCACAGAAAAGAGATATGCCTTCATAAGAGTTTTCTTGAATTGAAAAACTGCTTTGACGCTGACCAAAAATAAACATGAGGTCAGGAAGTGGGGTTTGGTGGTACAGCATTTGCTTAACTTAATCCTCAACACCATAAAGGAACAAGAGGGGGAGGAAGTGAAGAATGTTCCACCTATTCTTAAGTGAGGAACAAAATGAGGATATCTCCTTTCCCCGCTTCAGTCTTCTAGGTAATGAGAATCCTAAGGAATACACTAAAAGATTATGAAGCCAATGAGCAATGTCTTCAAGACTGAATGATCAAACATTAATTTACAAAAAAAATCAGTTGTCCCTATATACAATAGCAACAAAGGATTATTTTAATTAATGGCACAGGGGCTGGCAGATGGCTTGGTGGTTAAAAGCACTTGTTCTTGCAGAGGACGCAGGTTCAATTGGGAGCACCCACACGGGAGCTCACCACTGTGCATAACTCCGTTTCCATGAATCTGACATCGTTTTCTGAACTCCATGAGTATTAGGCACACGTGTGGCACAAAGACATACATGAGAGCAAAGCACACATAGATATAAAATACAAATAAATATTAAAATATAAAATAAATAAATAAATAAAATTTAAAATTAATGAAACAAGTCAATGGGTTTATTTCTAAACCTTTCATTCTGTCCCACAGGTCTATGTTTATGCTCTTAGGCTGATTTGATACTGACTTAAGTACTGTAACTTTGCAATACAGTTTAAAATCGGGAGTTCAAGTGATGTCTCTTTGGGGACTCAAAATGAGAATGATGGAATGGACTCATACTTGCCTAAGCTAGTCTTACTGATACCTATGAATTTCCAAACTGACAGCAAGGGATTCAACTGATCATTTGGTGTCTGTGGTGGTTTAAATAAAATGGCCCCCATAGGTCCATAGGTAGTGACCCTATTGGAAGGTGTAGCTTGTCTGGAGTAAGTATGGCCTTGTTGGAAGAAGTGTGTCACTGGGAGCAGGATTTGAGGTTTCAGATCTGCTATCTGCCAATCCAGATGTAGAATTCTCAGCTACCTGTCTAGCACCATGTCTGCCTGTATGCTCTGATGCTTTCTGCCATGACAATAATGGGATAAATCTCTGAACCTGTAGGCCAGCCCCAATTAAATGTTTTCTTTTATAGGAGTTGCCCATGATCATGGTGTCTCTTCACAGCAATAGAATCCGAAGACAGTGGCAAGCTGTCTACCATGTGCCAGTTATACTCCAGATGTACCAGAAGTTTGTTTTTACAGCAAAAAGCATTTATCCAAGCTATAGTTTTGCCTTTCTTAACCACAGGCCAGTACACTAGTGTTGGAATTATTAATGGAATATATGATCATTTGGTATATAATATCACTTAAAGTTGAGTTAGACCAAAGGATTTCCCATATGGAAAAGAACATACAAGAATTACCCTATGATGATGGGCTCTACAGATTCCATACCACATACTATGGAAGTTGGTGCTGTGTGTCTGTGCATAAGTATGTGTATGTGGTGTATGTGTGCACAGAGTAGTTGAATTGTCTTTTGAAGGACAGCTAAAGCACCAACCACTGTCAATACTCTGTGAGTAGAGGATCTCATTCTTCAGAATACAGCACATTCATTGAGGGAAAATTTTTGTATAATCTATGCCCTCAGAAAGAATACATGAATTCCAAAACAAAGGAGTATTAAGTATGAAGAACTGCACTTACCATCACTACTGGTAACAGAGCAAGAGACTTTGTGTTTGGCAGACATCTAGAGTTAATATCCTGACCCTGAAGTGAGCTTACTCCAGCATAAGGTTATCTATGTCATTGAGATATTGATACTTGGGCTAGAATATTTATGGTTGTAGCACTGCCCTGTGCACTAAAGGATACTTAGCAGTATCCTGGTCTTCTGTCTACTTGATGAACAAAATGTCTCCAGACTTAAGGGCTGTGGATCAGTGGTAGAATACTTGCCTAATGTGCAAAAATCCCTAGGTTCAAACCCCAATATTGCCCAAAAACATATTGCCAAATATTCCCTAGGGAGCARTGGCCTAATATCATCATTCTAACCAATGGAACCAGCACACGTTCTGATATCCTTGCATACAGGGAGTTGAGGCAAGAAATGTCTCCATCATAACTTGTTCTATTGACCATGATTGTCAGGAAGTGGTATAAGTGATGCTGTGACACAACAGGACAGAAGGGAATTTTGAGGAGATCAAGCAGTCTCTGAGCAGAAGCAGCTGCTAGACTTGCTGGCCACTCTATCGGAGATTTGGCCAGTAAGGTGACAACAGGGGTAAATGAATAAACACAGTTTATTACTTACACAAATTACATAAGCAAATACAGAATATCAGTTCCCCACACAATCCCATAAGATGATATCAAAACATGGGGGTCAGAGGATAGATGACAAAACTCGTAGACTCCTTGCTATGGAAGATCCGATTCTAGACTGAAAGTAAATGGTGTTAATCCTGTGTCTGTGTACTAAGAAGACCAAGATATGTAGTCCTGTGTCTCCCTGGAATGAGGTGTGTAAATAAGAACCTGACTCATGACACCCTCCCACAATAAACAGACGCTCACAAGAAATAACCTGAGATTGCGACTCAAACTTTGGTGGGGGTGGGGGCAGGATCTTGCAATGCAGCTCAGGCTTGCTTCTGCCTTCCAAGAGTTGGCATTACAATTGTGTACAACCACGCCTATCTCTTTTATTGTTTGTTATAGCCTTTGTTACATGTCCCAGGCTAGCCTTGAACTGTGTAGCTCATGCCGCCCTATCAATTTTGACTATAAATGAATAAGTACAGTGATCTCTTATTAAGTAGGACATGATAATAGAGAATCAGGCATCTCAAGGAGAAAGACCGAGATCAAACCAGCAAGTAAATGGGCCACTGAAGCAGCCAATGGAGTAACTGAAAGTAAGGAGAATTTATGATGGGTTTTAGACTAAAGAAAAATGTATTATTCAAGGTTCCCTAAAGGAACAGAACTGATAGAATAAATACATGCATATATATTTTCTATATCCATATACATGGATATATGTATGGCATATACATGCCCATATATATTATTAGAGTGACTTACAGGCTATGATCTAGGAAGTTCAATAATTACTGCCTCCTGATGGAAAAGCCAAGAGTCAATAGTTGTCCACTCCATGAAACTAGATGCCTCAGTATTCCCAATCTGGTGCCAGAGCCCTGGGGAATTCCTAGAGACTTCAGTTTACACTGGAATCTGGAAGGCTGGACCACCAGGAAACGAATACCTTGGCAACAGTACGGATGAACTTCCTAGGGCGAGTGAGAGAAGTCAGGCAATAAAGCAAACGCTTCCTTCTGCCAGGTCCTTTTATGTAGACTGCCATAAAAAATGTGGCCCAGATTGGGGGTGGGGTTTTCCATCTCAATTGTACTTGAGGTGACCCAATCAACTTTCCCTCACAGGCATGCCCAAGTACCTAGAGCTTAGTTGATTCTAGATGCAGTCCAGTTAACAACTTGATTAGCCAACACAAGGGGCTTTTTTTTGGCAAAAATCTGATAATTGGGCTGGGAACCATNAAGAAAGAGAGAGACTGTGTGCTATTGGGTATATGTGAAGGTGTGAAGGTGAGAATGTGAGAATAAAATATAATAAATAAATAAAATCTTAAAAAAAAAACTTGGAAAAGCAGTCCTCTCTACCTTGTTGGGCCAGAGGATTAAACACCCATTGGAGAAGGAGCTTGGCGGATAAGCATCTTTACAAAGTCATCTCACTGGCCTACAAAATCATTTTAAATCATTCCACTTTATTTCTTTTATGGATTTTTTTGTTAGCCATAGTATCCTTTTTATAAAACTCTTGTGGGGGTTTGCATAGGTATGGTCCCCACGGACTCATGTGTTTGAATCCTTGGCCCATAAGGAGTGGCACTCTTAGGAGGTGTGGCCTTGCGTGGAAGTGTGTCACTGTGCAGATGGGCTTTCTGGTCTCTTCCTGTGTTCAGACTCAAACCAATGTGAAAGAGACCCTCCTCCTTGCTGCCTGCACAAGAGAGTCTCCCCCTGGTAATCTTTAGATAAGGATATAGAACTCTCAGCTCCTTCTTCAGCATCATGCCGGCCTGGATGCTGCTGTGCTTCCTGCCATAATGCAATAGTGGACGGACCCTCTGAGCCAGTAAGGCAGCCTCAATCAAATGTTGTCCTTGTAAGAGTTGCCTTGGTTGTGGTATCTGATCACAGCAGTGGAAACCCTAACACACCAGTTCTTTAGAGGTCATAGTACATATCTTTAACTTATTACTGTATGTTACATCCTACGCTGTAATATACCAKTTAATAATTGGTATGGGGGGTGTTATGTTTGGGATATTGTTCATGAGAAGATAGCTTCCAGTACAGGCATATATAAAGGAAGTTTGCTGTGTCTTGCTTCCTGTTTCACCACATGATCTCCAGCATGATTCTCACTATTGTGAGATTAGTTTCCTGGAGACCTTCACCAAGGCCACACAGATGTTGGCACTTTGCTCTTGAAGCTCCAGAACTGTCAGATAATAAATCTCTTTTCTTTATAAAGTAACCAGCCTTGGATACTTTGCTATAGTAATGAAACACAAAACAACAACACAGGAAGTTTCAAACACACACTTTCATTTTTGTGCAATTATTTTCACACATTTTTCTACTGCATGTTATAAAGACAGACTACACTGTTATGTTTACTTTAGCAAACTATGGTTTTGTACATTATAGCTTTTGTGCAAACATATTATTTTAGAATAGGAATACATGGAATTTAACTGCCAAGCAGTGGTGGCACACACTTTTAATCCCAGAACAGTCAGGTAGATCTCTGAGTTCCCAGCCAGCCTCGTCTTCAGAGTGAGTTCCAGGACAGCCAGAGCTACATAGAAAATCCTTGTTTCAAAAAACGATAAAAAAAATTAATTAACTATTTCTAATTTGTGTATTAGGCTTACTGCCACTCTGTTTTACAAACGAGCATTCTTATGGAAAAATGAATTTGCATACTTCCGGTGGTCCAGGTTATATTTTCATTATAACAAAAAATCTCACATAAGTAATATGTGATGGCAAACATCTGGAATATCTGCACTCAGGAGGCTGAAGAACAGCATTGGCATGTATTTAAGGCTAACCTGGGCTATGTAGTGAGGTTCAAACTAGATAGCCTGAGCTACTGAATAAGATTTTATTTCAAAAAAAGGTTTTTTTTTAAGATTTATTTATTTTATAT
>BDUI01000609.1:123474-134297 GCA_002335545.1 Apodemus speciosus | reverse complement strand
TCCCCTTGTTTCAGGCTGTTTGTAACTTCCTGATGTTTCTGTTGTTGTTAATGTCCAAGGTTAACCACTGGTGGTCTGATAGGGGAGTTAAGGACTATGCATGGGTACCAGTTCAACATCTTCATGTTCAATGAGATGTATAGATGTTAGACTGTTGCCTATTTATAGAGGGTAACCAATAGCCTTGGAAATAATATGGGTTGTTATTGGGTTCCTATGGCCAAAACCTCAGTTAGTTATAATCTAATCTCAATACTGGAACTGCCATTTGGTGACAAGGGATGTCCAGTGAGCTTCTGTCTCCTGTAGCTTTGGTTCTGCAGAACTGGCCTTTTCATATGCTCTAGAAGTTCATAAATGAGGTAGACGTTGGAGAGGGCCAACACAAAGCCCAGGATCTAGGCATGGAGGACAGCTGAATTGGTCAGCTTGCCAGATCTCCCACATCCACACCACCATGACTGTCCTGTATAGCTCACCCAGCATTGGCAAGGGGCAGGGGCAGGTCTCCTTTCAAGCCCTTGGGATGGCTCACTCATGAGCTGATACCCATGTATAGTCTTTAACCCTCAGGATTAGCATTCATGGTACTGGAAGTTACTCTGAACACTGTGAAAAGAGAAAGGTAAACCCAAAGATATTTACAAACCCTAGGATCTATAATGGTAACTGTAGCAGGAATGGCAGGGCTGCCTCTATGTAAACACTGGAGGCCATGTAGCTACAGATGAATCTCTTGCTGGAGGACCTAATTGAGGACTGCCTGTGACACCAGCAAATTTTGAAAAATTTGTCAACTGTGCCCATTGGTGCTACTCACTGAGTGGTCCAATTTGAACTTCTTTTCCTCAAATCTTTACTTCTGTTTGAGAACGAGTTCATTCACCAGGAAATTAGGATAGAGATGGTCAAAATTGTGAGCAACATAAATGGACTTGGGACATCTATTGTCCTCCAAACTCTGATGAATACACGTGTAGCAAAAGCTGTGGTCACATTTTATCATGTATGCCTCCTCAAACATATCAAAGCAGATGGGGCTGTGTGATGGAGAGGTGTAAAATTTGCCAGGGACTACCGAATATTGTCATCTAACTTCACACTTGGTACATGGAGGATTACCTCACATGACACATATGCACACACACATACACACACACACATACACATACACACACATAAACAAACTCAAAGACTGTGTTAGCATGCACAGAAACTGCATAGGTCTGCAACAAATGTGATACTAGAGGCAAAAGGAGGGCACAAGTCTTTGTCCTTAACCTAGAATCTATTTTGAAATGATAGCCACTTACAAATAAAAAATTAGTTTTCTCCAAAAGAGTATGACTAAGGAAACATATCCCTCTTAAGGATAGGTCCTATTCCCAGCAGGAGATTGCCAACACAAAATGAACTCCTCAGCACCATTGTGTCCTTGAAGATTCCTTGCCTTATAATGTTCAGTTAGGGCTTTTCTTTTGTTTAACCTTAAAAGTACTTTCCATATATATTATGGCTTCTGGGTTTGTGTTTGCATGGAATTCAACTTCATGTGAATTTGTGTCTCTGCATCCATATGTGTCTCTTGTGCTTTTTCATTGGCTGTTTTTTCTTTGTTGTTTATTTTGTTCAATTCTAATTTGTTCAKTTTTATTTTGTTTTATTTTATTTTTATTCCTTAGATGTCTGTATTCTAATGACAGACAGAAAGGGTATGTTCAGCACTAAAAGGAAGGGGAGGGAGAATTTGGAGTAGTGGATGAAGAGAACCATAACAATAATATAATTGTATAAGAAAAAAAAGTATTTTCAATTTAAAGAAAAAAAAGAGTGAAAAGTGAAATAAGCATCATGACCAAGGTTGACCCTTCGTTTAACTAAAGAATTTCTTCTGGGAATTAATTTCCAATTAATGAAACTCACAAATCTTTTAGAGAAAGACAAATTGACATGAAAGCCACATAGAGGATTTCTTATCCTGGCTAGCTGCACTATTCTCCATGACCTGGCTCAGTTTTACCTTTTAAAAGCACAGACAAATAATATATCTTGCAGAGAATTTCTCAGTGATAATTCTAAGATTCTCATTCTTAATTGTAACTGAATATTCAAACTCAATCTTTAAAAGTATGTTGCAATGCGTTGATCTACCTAGATGTTACAAAAACACTCTCCCTTTATCAAGATCCTTAATCACACTTGCTTTGTTGTGTAAAGTGATGTATCCATAGTTTACAGTAATTAAGGTATGGACCATATTTGATGACCATTATTCAGAATACCACAGTCACTTGAAAGAATTCTGTGTTATATGCCCTTTATCAGATAACTTCTCAAAAGATGAAGTAGCACTGAGTTGATTCATGAGGTCAGTTGTATTACAAGGAGTAAGTACAGAGAGCTTACTGGGGATTCTTTGTAAATATTTAGAATCAATAGAAACTCACATAAGACATGGAAATATTATTTGGAATCATAACAGTCCAAGGACTTGAAACTGAAGTATTTTTTTATAATCCAAAACAACCATCAATTTGAAAGGTTTTTCTCTCTCCATAACTTAATAGAAATGAATACATCCATTGCCGATCACCAGCCAAACAAGAAGGCAGCTCAGAAATAAAGATGTCCTTGACCCCTCTCCCCGTGGCCTTATATTGACTGAACTCAAACAGAAGGCAAAGGGCAAGAGTGCCTGATTAATGCAAACTATTGAGTTTTGCCTGCCAGGGCACCAAAAAGGGCAAAGAAGGGTAACAGACAAATGCAGGAGGAGAAAYAGAAGAGCTTGTAAAGTCCTATTGTTTGCCCTTCATCATCTGTGCTTGTCCTTTGTCCAGATCAAAAACACATGTCACTAGCATAGGCAACACAGAGCCCCATCTGTTGCTACCTTAGCACAGAATCATATTAATTCAGCCATATGCACAACAAAAACCTGAAACCTATACAATATTTCAAAAGAATGAGATAAAGTGGGACAAAGAAAGAACTAAGAAAATAGAGTTGCTGCTAAGCCTTGTAACAAACTTGGTACACCGGGTTCTATCACGCTGGGATTTTTTTTTTCTTTATCTTCTGCCAGCTCCTGAGCTGCTGCAGAGTTTTCCTGGTGAAGACTTTAGTCTTTATTTCCACAAGATTATGTTGTTAAGACTACTGACTTTATTGAACATTGATAATTTCGCCTCAACCATTATGATTAGATATGGGGGTTCATGAAGCATCCCAATTAGTAATCTGACTGAGAGATATGAGGTTCCATCCCCTTTATAAAACAGGTATCTAATTGTTCCTGGGTAGCCAGGACCAATCTTCTCTAATAGTCTAGTAGCCACAAATGTTTTGTGTAGTAGGCATGGGGAACTTAAGGAACATAACTGGGTCCCTAGTGAAAGCATTTCTTTTATTAAGATTAAAACATCCAAAGCTATAAGGCCCAATTTTATTTGTCATACATACAAATGTGTTCAATGGATTCAGAAGATACACTAGAGAGAGTGAAGTCGCCCTCATATTCAGTCCCAGTTCTTCAGTCCTGCAAACATGTCTTTCAGCCATGGGATGAACACCATGAGATACAAGACTTCAGCATATATATGACATCTTTCAAGATAGCACTTCTCCCACCTCAGAAAGAAGCACACACAAGAAGTATAGTAATAACAGCTTTGTCAGCACTACAGTTTACTCCTCTGAGAAGTATTCTCATTCTGCTGTCTGTGAGCTGTATTAGTTCAATCAACTATGCTCACTTTGGTAACTCAAGGCAGATGACTGACTACCAGACATAGACACTTTCCACATGTAAGAAACACCTCAGAAAGAACACATCTACCACCAATCCTAAAGAGTCTTCCATCAATTACTGTTGTCATATAACCCTGTCAGCCAAACACTTGTCACTACTTCATCCTTGAAAAAGACCATGTTAATCACACTCACTTTGTGCCTGCTGATTAAGAAGATGCACAATATGACACTCCATGATTCTTAATTCCAGCAAAATCCCCATGGGTCAGTGTCAGCACAGTATCTCCTACTGTCACTGGTCACCTCCAGAAACAGGTCATAGAGATGATGCTGGGTTTTCTCATAAAAGCTTTTCTGACTGTTCAACTGAAGAACTCTTGTGATGTGGAATGGGCAGTTGAGTCTATTATATGAATACCTGAATGCTTTTCCCATTGCAGTACTTGATGACTTCTATGATATTTATTCCTATTTGACTCTAAACTGCCATTAAGTCTACTCCTCAATGCACCAATATATTATGCCCAGATGGCTAACAACACATTAAATCCTCCAACTTAAGTTCAACAACATAGCTATACATGGTCTAATCTTGTTTTCCCCCTTTGCTTAATCTTTAGACAATATTCATAATCAAAACAGTGCCCTGRTATGAGAACTTGGCAAGGTCCCCTTTAGGTGTGGCTTATTTCCTTCTTAAGAGACATTATACTTCTCTGTCCAGTTTCTCTTATTTACTCTTTTTATTGCCATGGCTCTGTAATCTTAGGCAAGTGACATCACATACATGAGTCTCATATTTCAAAGACAGTTTGAGAAGAGGGAGATGGCTCAGTTGCTGAAGTGCTTCCCATGCAAGTGTGAGGACATAGAGTCAACTATCGAAACCCACAAAGAGTGAATCAAGGTAGTGTGTACTTATAATCCCAGTGGTGGAATGTAAAGAAAAGGCAGAACCTTGAGGCTCACTATCCAGCCAACATAGCCTGCTCTTTGAGCTGCAGACCAATGAGAGACCCTGGTACTTAAGGAATGACATCCTAAGGTTGATCTYTAGCATCCACACATGGGTAAACAAATATGTACCTACACAATTACAAACAAAAGCAGGAATGGTAACCAAATCTATTTTATAGGGATGGTTCAATGAAAAAAAAATGTCAGCTTAGGTTAAAACTCTAAGAATTTCCTTGGACTCAAGAAGCACAAAACATTGTGACATTCCTATCTTTAAGGGTTAGAGCTAAATCATGTCTCTATACAAAAAACAATATTCCCTTCCAGTTTACACCTTCCACTGGGGCAGATCATCGGTGTGTCTGCCCCTCTGAAGACCCTCCAAACTGAACATCTCCTCCAGAACATCTGCTGTACCCAGGGAAACACATAAGGGACCCTCCCCTATACTTGATTTCTACTTCCCTTCCAGCCTGTGCTTTCTACCAGGGAAAATCATCAGTATGTCTGCCCCTCTAATGACACTACAATCTGAAGAGTTCCTAGGAGTTCTGCGGCACCCAGAAACAGATCATCTGTGAGTATGCCCCTGTGAAAACCACACAGTCAGAAGGCTTCCCAAGAGATCTCCTGTATCCGGGGCCAAAGATTTCCCAGGAGACCTCCAGAAACCCAGGGACATAGGAGGTAGGCTCAAGACAGAGACAAGCAAACCAGTTAACACCAGTGATAACTAGATGGCAAGAGGCAAGCATAGAACCATAAGCAACAGAAGATAATATACTTTGGCACCATCAGAAACCAGTTCTCCTACCACAGCAAGCTCTGGATAGAAGATACTTAGAAGATATTTACACAACAGTCAAAGATAATATAAAGTATAAAAAACTCCTAAACCAAAGCATCCAGGAAACCCAGGACACAATGAAAAGATCAAACCTTTTGATCTTTTAGAAAATTCTAGAAGGAAAACCCCAACACAAGGAGGGAATTTACACCAAATAAAAAACAATAAATTAATCATCTCTCAACAAAACCAAATAGAAAGAATAACATACACATGATGCCACTTACAATTCCCCCAATAAAAAGACATAATAAGACAACAGACTGGATATCTCTCAATATCAGTGGACCCAATTCCCCCAATAAAAAGACATAATAAGCCAACAGACTGGATATGCAAGCAGGATCCAGAATTTTGCATACAAGAAACACACCTCAACAACAAAACAGACACTACCTCAGAGTAAAAGGCTAGAAAAGGGGCCTCCAAGCAAATGGTGACAAGAAACAAGTAGGGATTGCCATTCTAGTATATGATAAAACACTGAACCCTATACAATAATAGTACAAGACTTCAACACCCCACTCTCATCAATAGACAGGTCATTGAAACAGAAACTAAACAGAGACACAGTGAAACTAATAGAACTTATGAACCAAATGGATTTAATAGATATATACAGAACATGTCACCCTAAAACAAAAGAATATATCTTCTTCTCTGTACTGAACGGTACCTTCTCCAAAACTGACCATATAATTGGATACAAAACAAACCTCAAACAATACAAGAAGATTTAAATAATTCCATGCATCCTATCAGATCACCACAGACTACGGCTAGACTCTCATTAGCTTAGAATCTTGGAACACCAAAGACACAATCCACATACCAAATGAGGTCCGACAAGAAGGAAAGAGCAGACCCTGGTTCTGGAAAGGCACAATGCATCAGTGTAGGGGAATACCAGAACAGGGAAGTGGGAAGGGGTGGATGGGGGAACAGGGGGAGGGAAAAGNAGAACAGGGAAGTGGGAAGGGGTGGATGGGGGAACAGGGGGAGGGAAAAGGACATGTGGGACTTTTGGGGGGCGGGGAACCAGGAAAAGAGAAATGAAATGTAAATAAAGAATATATCCAATAAAAAAAGAATTGATAAATGGGACCTCATGAAACTGAAAAGCTTCTGCAAGGCAAAAGACACAGTCAATGGGACAAATTAGCAACCTACAGATTGGGAATAAAACTTCACTAACCCCACATCTGATAGAGAGGTTAGTATAGATTTATATATCAAGAAGCTAACCTCCAAAAAAAAAAAAAAAACCAAACATCCCAATCAAAAATGTGGTAAAGAGATAAACAGAAAATTCACAACAAATGAATCTCGAATAGTGGAGAAGATTTAAAGAAATGTGCAAAGTCCTTAGTAGTCAAGGAAATCCAAATCAAAATGACCCTGAGATTCTACCTTACATCAATCAGAATGACTACAATCAAAAACTCGGGTGACAACACATGTTGGTAAGAATGTAGAGAAAGAGGAACACTCTTTCACTGCTGGTGGGAATGCAAACTCGTGGAACCATTTTGGAAATCTATCCAGAGGTTCCTCAGAAAATTGGAAATATGTCTACCTGAAGACCCAACTATACCACTCTTGGGCATATACCCAAAAGATGCCCCACCATACCACTATGTTCATAGCAGCCTTATCTGTAATAACCAGAAGCTGGAAACAACCCAGATGTCCCACAAACAAAGAAATAAATACAGAAAATATGGTTCATTTACACAATGGAATATTATTCAGTTATTAAGACCATGAGTTTTGTAAGCAAATGGATGGAACTAGAATATACTATACTGAGTGAGGTAATTCAGACTGAAAAAGACATGCATGGTACATACTTACTAGTAAGTTAATATTAGCCAAAACAGTACAGAATACCTAGGATACAATCCACAGAACTCAAGAAGGTTAACAAACAGAAGGGCCCAAGTGAGGGTATTTCAACTCCACTTGAGAGAGAGGAGAAAATAATCACAGGAGGCAGAGGGATGGAGGGATATGGGAGAAGGGAAAGGGGGATTGATCAGGTATGTGGGGGAGGTGAGACAGGAGAGAAGCCCTAGGGGCCAGCAGATGAGTGGAAATATGCAACCTCATGGTTGAGGGGAACCCTTCTAGAAAGTACCAGAGACCTGGGAGGTGAGAGGCACTCAGGGCTCAAAGGGACCTATCTTAGATGACATACTCAACAGGCAGTGGGGAAAGGGAAGGCATAGAGTCCACCTCCTATACAAAGACAGGACATCAAGTGGAAGAATGGGGTTGGCATCCCACAGTCAAAACTTCTGACCCAGAATCGTTCCTGTCTAAAAGAACTTCAGGGACAAAAATGAAGAAGAGACTGAGGGAAAGGAAGGCCAGTGACAGACCCAAATTGGATTCAGCTCTAGAGGAGACTCCAAGATCTGACACTATTYCTGATGATGCTATTGTGTGCTTACAGACAGGCTGTCCTCTGAGAGGCCCAACGAGCAGCTGACTGAGACAGATGCAGATACTTACACCCAACCACTGGACTGAAGTCATGGACCCCTGTGTTTGAATTAGGAAAAGACTGGAAGAACCTGAGGAGGAAGGCGACCCCATAGGAAGACCAACAATCTCAACTAATCTGGACGCCTGAGATCTCACAGACACTGCCACCAACCAGGCAGCATACATGAGCTGATCCGAAGCCCCCAATACATACACAGCAAAGGACTGCCTAGTCTGGCCTCAATGGTAGAAGATTTGCCTAACCCCAAGAAGACTTGAGGCCCCAGGGAGTGGGGAGGCCTGGCAGGGATAGAGCATATTATCCTCTTGGAGATGGGGGGGAGGGTGGGGGAAGAAAGGGGAGGGGAGATATGGCAGTGGGGGTGAAGAATGGGATGAAGAACTGTGGGAGGGGTGACTGGGAGGTTGGCAACGGCTTGGCTGTAAAAAAAATAAAAGTAATTTAAAAAAATTTAAAGAATAATATTCACCAAAACAGTGTTCCAAATATAAACGGTTAAGGAGATGTTAATATTACAAACCAAATTAGTTTAAGTCAAATGATTCTACATTGGAGTAGACACTCAAAATATTATTTGCGGTACTAAAGTCTAATTTAAAGTTTTAAGCTATGTAACTTGTCCTTGAAGATTGTTCTCCTTCAAGCATCTACATCTGAAGACAATCATCTATAGGATTTCCAGATATACCAGTAAAAGACGAATGTATCATAAATTGACATTTTAATTGCTCATGAGTGGGATTGATGCTGAACCTTGAGTATACTTAGCAGGGTTTGTTTTCCATGAAAGCCTTTGTTTCGGTTGACATTGGTAATCAGATTCTGCATCTCAGCTCCAGTGCAGTAATTATGTCAAACTCGGCCTGGGAGGGTTAAAGTGTTCTGTGGAGAGTAGTTACCCTTGCTCAAAATGCAACTGAAGGAGGATGAAGGATACTCCCTGAATTCAAGAATGGCGGAGTTCTTATAGAAACCTGGTAAGAAAATGAGTGCTAGAGAGCTGCATTCCACCTGACTTGACAGACGTAAATGGAAAAATAGAGAAGCTGACTGCAGAAAATTCACAAGCGTGCTTGCTTCCCGATTGCCTGAGAACAAAGGATAAGCAAATGGCTTCTCCACATGTTTTAATTAAATCTGGGGGAACGCCCTTTGTAAAATCTGATGCTTTCATTYGGGATGCTCTTTCAAACTGCTTTAAGAACCTACATTTTGGAGAATGACCATATGTGTGTTTCATGCAGGCTTCGGGGAAGCAACTTTCTTAATAACAAAAAGGTGTAATATATAAACTCATAGTTTAGAGTCATCCATTAGAAATTCATCCATCCCAAATACTTCGCCAATGTGTAAAATTGAGATACAAAACAGCCATTCCATAATGTGCTTCAAGATGGACCAGATGTATTTCTCCATTCTTGTGGGAACCTGTGGATTAGCCTTCCCACATGAGCAATCCCTAGGCAGGAAGATCATTTCCTCCTACTGTCCCCACCAACTCTGTTGCAATTTGCAGGACATTATGGGATATTTGCCACAATATGTGGGACATTTTGGTCTCTCCCTGGAATTTTGCAAGCATGCAGGAACATGGTTTGAAGCAGAAACCAAGATATTTGTTTCATATGGTGAGAGCTAACATAACATAATACTTCAGGATGGGACCAGGAGCTTGCCTTCCTTTTCCAAAGCCATTAGCACTGRCAGTGCATCCCATTTATTTAGTCAAATTGCAAAATGGAAAGGCATAACCATTAGCTACAGATATCCCTGCTGATTTAACAGCGTTAGAGATTGCAACATCGTATCTCGGTGCTGGCAGGAAGCAAAGGAGGCTGGCAAATCCATCCAAAAGTGGGTTCTCCTTTTACAAGAAGCTTAATCTCTRCYATTCTGTTTGCTGTGAACAGCACAAAGTTTGAAGAACACTAAATTGTTAGTCTTATACTTTATTAATTTGATAGGCCTGACAAAACCAAAAACTAGAAACTGTCTACTTCTAAGCAAGATCTCAAATTCTTTACATAATAGAGCTTTTTATTTCATCGTTTGATTTTTAAATAAACCTTTTCTTAAAGAATAATAACTCAGTTTAGGGGAAAAGTGCTTTCTGATCATGAAAACACAAAAACCTTAATTTTGCAAAACCCCAAATTTTAAAAGAAATATTTTGAAATTTTTAAGAAATAGCAATCCACTTAAAGTATTTTTTAAATTATGGTTTGTATTTATTTTAATTTGCAAGGCTTTTTTGCAGCACATTCTATTTAAAGTACATCAAAACACACAAAAAAAACCCTCTGTAGTGTGCATTTTAAAAAGGGCATATTCATTGAAAATTGGTAATTTGACTAACTCCAAGTTATTGTTTATGCCTAGACTTCTGTGGTAAAGTTGAGTCCCAGAACATATAGGATACATCCCTATTACACGGCTAGATGGACTTGCAAATGCATAGGTAATTGCATCAGACTATAGATGGTCAAATCATGAGCGGAGTTGCATATCAGTGCAGAGACAATTCTATGAGGTCAGGAGCAATCCTAGAGACATTTCTGTTATCAGAGCAATGAAAAATGAAAAACAACATTCTGTCCAAGTGTAACTGCGGTCTTTGTGAAGGGAATCTTTGTCAAAACACACATACAAAACAACAGCAGCAAAGAGTAACCAAAGTCTTAGTGTTTTAAAGAAGCAGTCTTATATGCCTAAACTCCGTGGTTCTCTAGAGTTGTACAGAATCCTCTTCTTCCCCCT
>BDUI01000609.1:41625-57622 GCA_002335545.1 Apodemus speciosus | reverse complement strand
GAATTGTAAAGTTTTACCTTCTGGATACTGTATACAGCAACTTCTGCCATGTTCTGCCGACAGATCTTGGCTAAACACTTGATTCATACTCTGCACAAGATTCTAGGCTAAAACAAAGTTTTACTGTCTCCACTACCAGTAGTGTCACTAAGTCTAGCTCATTTGCACAGCATATTGTCATAACAGAGGTCTCTTCTCCAGCTATGGAGTCCCAGTATTTACACTCATTTGAGCTGCTACAAAACACACCCCAATTGTTGGACAGCTCTGCCCTGTTTCCAGAATTGTCCCAGCAGACATCATAATTATCTCAGTACACACACGATATAGAATTTTTAGACTATTTCACATGTATTCCTTGATATATACTCCACATGGGTATTTTTACATATTTTTCTTAAACTGATGGGTTATGCCACAGAGAAAGAAATAGGAGAAAGAATATATAAAAGTTAGCTTACTGTATACCTACTATGTGGGGAGCTCTTTGAACATCTTACTTCTCTGGAAACAGCACTGTGGGTATCATGTCTCTTATATAAATAAAAACTGTAATACTCTAGAAGCCTATGCAAAGTTGCCCAGTTTTACATAATAGGTGACAGCTGAACCCAGGTGGATCTGGCCCCAAAACCTATGCTCCCCCCAATATACCACACAGCTGAATCGCACTTATTTCTGCCTCCCAACACTTATTTTCCTTCCCAAAAGTCCCTGGTTAGTGTCCGGCCTGTAGTGAGTCTCATTGCAACAGTCCCGATGTACAGGATACACACTTTCACATCAGGTTTTTTTCCCCTTAATTGGATGTACTTCTTCCTCTCTAACTATGCAAACATCATTCACCCTCCAAGGGTCATTTTCTCCACGAAGTCTCACTTCCTTCTCTCTGCGAGCATTGCTCAATTTGGTTTCTGTGAGCATGCTAGGAGGAGGGTGATCTTCCTTGTGTGTTGTATAATTAGGTCTCAAATCTGATGGCATTACAAATTCCTGTGTTTTAGCTCTCCTTAAAGTCTTCAGGCCTCCTCTTCAGTGGTCACAGCCTTAAGTTTAAGTGGTGCAGATTCCTCACTGCTGCTCCAAATGTAACTATTTGACCATGTTTAATAAATTAGGAGGTCATCTCACATGCTGAAAATGGTGTCCAACTGGCAGTCAAGAGGCTTGGTTGGTATTCTATGCCAAGCGCTATAACTAAAGTGCACCACACCTTCTGCAGCTTTGAGGGAGCAGGTCCCAATGTCATGTAAACAGAATGCTTGTCTTTATTTGCTTTAAGCTGTGGGTCTGAAAAAATATATTATATCCTTTGCAGCTAGCTAGTCATAGTTTTCTCCCTCTCTGACTTCTTCATTGATAAAGTCCAGAGGACACACTATGAAAACTACAGACGCTAATACAAAACCCTTTTTATATGAAGCTCATTTTCTGAAGCGAAATCTGTATCCACGCCGGATAATATTTAACACGGGTGTTTCTGAAAATGTGATGTGTTAAGTAGAATCACGGTGTACTCCGCTCTGAAGCTCCGAGGAGATGGCTCCCTGTGTGTGGTGTTCTGGGAGTGAAAGAAAGTTGTCCAGTTGTCCACATGCAAAACTTGGGAGAATGTCCATCCATCTCTCCAAATGCTCTTCTCTCCTTCCATTAGGAAGCCACTCAGCTTTTATTACGTTGTTGACATAAATCAGAGATGGTATATAGATTCAACTCTGATACAAATGGGAGATAAATACAAATCTGGGCTTTTTAAAGTTAGTTATTAATCTAAGACATACATCTGTTTGATGTAAGGCTGCACACTTCAAGAAATCCTCAAAAATAAAAAATAGCACACACCAACACTGTGAGGATAATAACAATATCCCTGGGATAAGGCACTCTAGTTTTTCTCTTACTTCTTATCTTACATACTTCTTTAATTCAAGGTTTTATTTACCCATGCACTCATATGAATAAGAAGTTATAGAATCTACTTTGAATCAACAACCAAACTAGCTACTTGGTTTCGATTTTGTCATGTGTGATGAAAGTACATTATTTTTTTTCTAGAACATAGTAAAGATTTAAAAGTAAAATTCTCAAAGAAAATTTAAAGATGGGGAAAAGCAGGAACCTCTTATATGTAACTCCTCTTAAGTCTGTAAAAGTTAGAAGTAAAAGATGAAAAACTATGGAAAGTGAAGAAAGTGTATCATATATGTGAGAGAAAATAATGGTTGAGAAAATCATTAAGCATATGGTTCCAGGAAAGGCTGGGAAATACTCCACCTCATTGCTACTCGTTGAAATACTGTTTGAAATACGAAGCTATAATTGTAAAGCTGGATATATCTTTGAGAATACAGAGTGAGAATTCTAACGGAGTAGAACTGTTTTCTCAAACATGGTTTACTTTAGATCAAATAGAGCTGCAGGGCTTACGGTTTTCCTGTGCTATCTCCTTTGCTCCACCTAATACATCCACATCCACACCTTCTATTGCAAAGGCTCTGTCCAACAAGCCATTCGATTTCTAAATTAATGTTCTGCTGAACCATCATTACCTTCTTTTGGAAGGCTCTTTTCGCCTGGCGTTCTGTTTTCAATGTTGGAGTCAAGCATGCTGGGGGTCTTAGGTATTGCCATTATACAATGAAAGTTCATGTGTTGGGTAAATGGGTCTTGTTTGCATTTCTTGCCCTGACTGTGGCAATTGGTCTTCTCCTACAAGAATTCTCCATGAGTAAATGCCTAGAGTTGACAACGTACATAAGGGCCTCAAACATTCACAGCAGTGAAGAAGCAAGAGAGAATTGGGGGTATTGTGTTGACTTTTTTTCTGTTTGTGCAAGGAGGAACTGTTAATTTGACTTTTTTTTTCACAAAGTTAATGGCATCTGACCTGTGTGACTCCTATGCATCAAGCATATTACATACAGGCATATTCACAAAATACAAGCATATTCACAAAATATGGCCAGTTTTCTTGTGGACAGTATTCTATCATTTTACAGAGAAGGACAGGACTCAAAGAGGTTTAATAAGACAGTGAGTCACTGAGCTAGCATGTGAGACACCAGATATGTCCTCAGYGTGTCCAACTTCCACTACTCTGTTGGCTGCCAGRGWTCCAAGGCTCTTTTCCCCCAGCCATCTGCCTGGCTCACCCCCTCGCTTAATGTGAGGAAGATGTGTAAGAAGCTGGGTCTGTGTTCAATTCCCACTAGGCCAGTTCACTTATCAGAAAAGGAGAAAGTGACCTCAAATTGGATTGGTAATGTGTTCCTTTAGTCACTCAAGGAAGCAATGCCCTAACAGAATTTGATCCCAGAAAGCTAAACACTTCAAGATGACCTCGGGACCACTCACCGGTGACAGAAGAGGGGTAAGGATGTTGGGAGAAAGCAATGTACATTCCAATGAGAGTTGTTTTCTGGACATAGTGGCTTTTTAATATTTTTTCAAGTTGAAAGTACTGATAAGCATGTGGTTGGGCCAGCTCCCTGGAACTCTGCTTATATTAAGTAAATTTATTCTTGTGACTTCCCACCAAGGAGATTTTTTTTCCAAAGGAAACAGAATCATATCAAATTATGTAAATAACTCAAAAGGTTCTTGTGGGCATCCCTGCCTGCTCTTTGTCAGTCACCCAACAATTTGCAAAAAATAACCAAAGGAAGTGTTTTTTGGTGGGCTTTTGAAGATATTTTTAGCTAAGCAAGTAGAGGTTTAAAATATAAGTATGTGAGTGCCTGCCATTTCGAGAAATCACCTGCTCACAGAGTTCCGTGGAGAAGTGGAATGTTCTCATGTGTGTCATTCGGACATGTGGACTGCATTAAGTCAGGTTATTGCAGGACATGCCACGTGACGCAGCTGAGCCACATTTAATCATCAGCAACACAACTTGCTCAATGCAACATAAATTTAAACAGGAGTGGGATTTTTTCCCCTCAAAAAGGCAACAGCTGCTGTAGATAACAAATGCCCACACTACCCCACACTGAGAGGGGTTTGTGTTTGACATGATCTGAATTATATGTAGGTAGAGGAGTGTGTCTATATTTAGGGCCATCTCTAAATATGAACAATAGTGCATAGAATACATTCTCTAAGTGGCACGGACCTTGTGATGTTTTCTATGTCAGTCTTGTCATTTCTTCCTAGTAAATAAAAAGCATCTTAAAATATATCCTTAAAAATTAGACAACACTGACAATTTTTGGCTTAGATAAGTTGGCTTCCAAGCCAGTAGGCAAATATTTGGTATTTTAATTTAAATATAAATACCCCCGCAAGGAGCCCTACAGTGCCTAGGAAGAAGAAGCAAGAAGAGGGAGAGAGGAGAGAGATCCACTGCTAAAACTAACAACAGTTCCAAAAAAAAAAAAAAAAAAAAAAAAAAAAAAAAAAAAAAAAAAAAAAAAAACTGTGGACACAGCCTTGCAAGCCAGAACTGCAGTCCCAAGAACGGCATGGGCTTTTCTGGCTTTACAGATGCTCATTTAACCTTTCTCTTCAGAATAGAATGCTAGTTAATACCTTAACTTCAACTACCGTGGTTTTAATACCACTTCTGACAGCCTCATAAGAACCTGGGAGACAGCAGAAGAGAAGGTTCTTCCTACAATTTGTCCCCAGCTCTGACCGCTCCCGTGGGAAGTAATACAACCAGCCCAAGCACAGAAGTCACTCAGGTGCTGGCTTTAAGTCTGTCTGAATCACAAATGTCTGTTCATGAGAGCGATGGGAGGCTTGGCAATGTCTCCATTTCGTTCATCGAGAAACAGACATCCATTTTCTGTAAGGCGATTTCGGACACACAGGCAAAAAGCAAGTATATTATTAAAGATGCAAAAACTTAAGCTTCAGAAACTTCTCAGAGTGAAAGGATAAAACAGCTCAATTCCTCGGGGAAGAAGAGTCCATGAGTGTCTCAGAAATCTATAGAAGAGTTTGTGTGTGCTAGGTACATTGTTTGCCTGGCCTAGTATAATCAATCCATAAGAAAATACAAACACAAGAGAAGTTTGTACTTGTCAAAGCATTTAGCCAAACTTGGGTACCCAGCATGTGCTTAAGATCCTGAACCTTTTACTGGAAAGAGCCATTTCTTCCAACCAAATACTTATCCTTTCAAAGGGCTTAGTGTCTTCTGACTATGTTCAGGCTAACTCTGCTTCTCCTGGAACTTACATTTGCTCCTTAGAACATAACGTCATAATCCCACACCTACTTGTACATCTCATACAAACTAGGCACATGTTTGCTCCCAAGCACTTCCCCATCAGTTAGCCTGTCTTCCTCCCGCCCGGAGGTGGCTGGAGACAAGACCGTGTTTACAAAAGACTTGGGCTCCAGGTGCCTGTCTCCCACTTTTATAACACTAGGAAGTTTATCACTTAATCTTTTTTTGTTTTGGATCCCTCGTCTGTAGATCCAAATCTATATTTTAAAATCTGTTACGTGAAAACATTAGAGTTACATTTTCTAATACTCTCTGTAGAAAGAAAGAAGCTGTACTGCCACCACCCCCCCCACCCCGCCCTACGCCAAGGATCTGCTAATTCCCCCGGATGATGGGATGATGTCATCATTCATTCACACACAGAGTGTGCCTTTGTGTTGGATATGCCAGAGGATGGGCATGCAATTGTGAGGAGTGTAATCAGATTCTGCTCTCATGATCTCAGATCCAAGGAAAAGGTCTTGGAAAACCTATTTCAATACTTCCATTATTGAAAATATATCAACAATTTTATTTTTTTTTATTCAAGGAACTTTCAGGAACCAATTTAACATCCGTCAGATCTTTAAGGTTAATAATGGCAAGGTCTTAAAAGGTAATGAGCAAAGATTGTTTGTGACACCGGAAGTGCGGTTTCCCAGGCTTGAGAAATTTCTGGCAGTGAGGAGAGTGTTGGAAAATGGCAGGAACTATTCTGAAGGCATGCAAACACAGTTAGTGTTCCATTCAAAGGCTGTAGGAAAGATGCTGCACTTTATTCTGACACTGCTTCAGTAAGGTAAACAATATGACCAATGTGCACAACCTGGCTTTGGACCACCCCTTTGGTCAGATGAAAGCAAAGAAACATGTATGACACATACTGATAGTTGATGTAACATTAAATATTATGGTGACCTGAGCCTCAATATTGAAGTAATAACTATCATTATTTATAGGATTCATCATGCTCACACTGATAAATTCACATTTATAATTGACAAATGGCATTACGTTGGTAAGTTGACCTCTTCTTAAACCTGGCATCACCTTAAACGTGTGCTTCTACCGGATGAGGTTTCCACTGTGTAGCATTGCAATTTATTTTTATTTCGTACAGAGAATTGTGGGATGCATGATGTGACTCATACCAGCTCATACCATCAATGGGAAATGTAAGGAAAGAATTTACAATGAATGACAACTAACTCCTGAGCTGACTAAATGCAGGTAGAGAAGGAAAACCCTTCCATGCCAGACTTCAAGGCATCATCTATGGCCACCATCTGTGCCTCTTGTCTTCTTTTCAAATGCCAGGAATGTATGGATGAGGTACACTCTTCCTCTGCCTGTGCCTGCTCAGGCAGTTTACTAATTTGTAGCTCAGCAAACCTTCCACCGCACTGAGCACCTTGAGGTTAGCACATCCCTAATCATTACTTGATAACAGAAATCTGCCAGCATCACATCCCTAGTAACAAGAACATTGTATCTTAGCAACCAGCCTTGATATTCAAACAATTTCATTAAAGCATCCACCTCTTAGCAGGTGGGTGAGTGCGGGTGTTGATAAACATTTATAACATGATCAGCCATTGTGTTTGCCAACACTATAATCAGCACGACAAATTCACGAATTTGTTTACAAGCTCCTAGATAGCCAATCTAGGCAGGTAAACTGTGTCTCAKCCCAGGTAGGGGATCCAAGGATCAGATTCTTACTCGAAACGTAGAGTCTTCCTAGAAGACTATCAGTTTAAGAGATTGTCAGGCTCCCTTTGGAACAAAGCTATCATTAATATTTCCGCCGTGGCTTAATCTTCAAATAGTTGAATTTTAAATGTCTCAGATGAAAGTCTGAGGAGAAACAGTAGCAACATTGAGATTCCTGAGGACTGTGCTGAAGGGGAGCTGTTTTTCCTTCTCCACGTGGAGAGGAGCTAGCTACCACTAAACCCACCGGTGCTGTTGATGTGTATCATCAGCATTAAGGACTTACAGGAAACAAAGATAGGAAAGTCCACTTTCTTAGGAGGAAAATAGGCACACAGCCACCGGTTCCATATCTTACAAGCTTCATTATAAATGTGTTACTGATCTTTTATATATACTCTATATAAATTTTTTTTTTATTTTAGGCACATTGCTATGTTTTTTGTTTAGTTTGTTTGTTTGTTTGTTTGTTTGCCTGCAAGTATGTCTGTGTGAGGTTGTCAGATCTTGGGGTTACAGACAGTTGAGAGCTGCCATGTGGGTGCTGGGAATGGAACCAAGCTCCTCTGGAAGAGCAGTCAGTGCTCCTAACTGCTGAGCCATCTCTCCAGCCCCAGCTCTAACCTCTTGCTCAACTCCATCCACACTAACATTTAGTGTTCGGGTTTGTTTGAGATTATGTTTTTTAAAAGATTTACATTCTTTATAGTGAGCAATTAGAAATACATATATATGTTTTGGCTGGGTTTTTTTTTTCTTTTTCTTTTTACATTCCAACCAACCTTATGGTCACCAAAACTAAAAAGCCTCTCGATTTTTAAATTTCCAAGACAGCACTTTTCTTTCTTAAGTTACATAACGCAGCTCCTAAAATGGCTATAAGTCCCAAACCTGTGATTGCTCAAGTGTTTCCAGATCCAAAGTTCACTCCGGCGTGCCCAGGCAAATAGGTACAAGAAAAACAGGAGCTTTTTACTTTCTGAAGTTTGAACCTTGAACTCAGAGCACATTCAGGGCCTCCGGGTTCCTCATCTTTGAACAAGCTATTAATCTACCTGAAATAGGTGAACTTCAGTGAAGCATTATCAAATAGGTAACAAGTTCCCTTTCAAATTAAAACCAGTCAGGATGAAAAACAAGTCTGTTGACCTTGCTTGTTCACCGTGAACCATGACACGTCAGTTAATAGCAGCCACCTGCACCACTCCCGACTTCTTCAACAGCTCGCGCCACAAATTTAGAAACGTTCGGAGACCAAAATAATGAGGCTGAAAGACTAACAACTTCACAGTCGTATATCATCAGAGAAGGAAGAAATGAAGGAAGATGGGGAAAGGAGAGGAAAATTGGGGAGGAAAGGAGAGAGAGGGAGGGAAGCAGGGGAGACAGGTAAGGAAAAGCTCTTCAGGAAGAAAGAAAACGCTAAAAACTTCAGAAGTTTTAGTCATGGCATAAAATTCTGGCTGAATTAAAAGCAACAGCAACTTTAAAATAGAGCATTTATGCAAGTAGTATTAGCAGGGCAGGGGCTAATCAGTGGGATGGAGAGAAGGGGGGAGAGGTTGGATCATTTATTAAATCCACTGCAATGCCACAGCAGTCTTTTCTGCTGATTTCTCGAAGGCTTCTGCTAACAACTGCTTTTTAATGCTTTGCCCATGTGTATATAAAAATAAAGACTGAAGAAAACAGTACTTGAATCTTGAGGTTACGTGGGCAAAGATACACTTGGAACTAGGGTCTTTAAGGTTCTCTATCAGTACACTATTAAGTTTCTTTATCAGCCTCTAATTTTCCTAATCTGTCTCCTCCAGAATTATGCCTCTCTCATGGAAACTTTAAAGTGATTTCTAAGTGAAGTCTGAGGCGAGAACCTGTGTATTCTTGAATATGTAAAGGTATATAGGTGAAGCTAGACAGAGACAGAAAGTGTTAATTTCTTTTACTTAAATCACCAGTAAATTCATCTTACTTGTCTAAGAGACCTGTAAAATTCATTAGCTTCATATTTGATGGGATGTTTCTTATAATCTGTGTTCATTAAAAATGCTTGCTTTCTAAAATCAATATAATCCATGCTAAAATATATGTAATACAATTCTTGTAGAAGCAGGAGTTCTTCTATAATTTTGCCTCCTGAACAGCGGTATACATTGTGGCTTGTCTTGTAGCCAATAGAAAGAATTCACGTTGTTTCACAGAGTACCAGCTGGTGAGGTTCCTCTGAGCTGTCTGCCTTTGGTTGTGCTCAACAGTTAAGGCATGATGTACCACCCACCTTAGAAACCCAGCTCACAGAGAGGCGCCCGGTAGCACCAGGCACCCGTGTAAACTTTTAGGAAACTAACAGCAGCAGTTGGTGCATGCTCAAATAGAAGATTCAACCAATACACAGCTAATGTGCTTTCAAGTCGGCTGCTAAAATATTAAAATCTGGGTCCCAGAGGCCACAGGTAAGAGCTGATGTCAGGGATGACTTGTCATGGTATAAAGTCGTGCCCTGTAGTCCCTGGCAAGGCGCCACCTTCCCAGCAAGCTCCAGGCCAACCCCTGTTAACAAATCGTGAAGATTAGAAATTCCGCCCAGTTTCCAGTGCTTGCTTTCTGTGTGGTACTTTCTACCTGCGGGTATCAGGGGGCAGAATAAATATTAACTCCCAGATCCTGTCAGCTTCACAAACCTATGAAGACGGGAAACTACAGTTTGGAGTTAGAATTCCTTGCTAACTCCATCTTTCTCTGTTTCCAGAGAGAGAAATAAGATTTGTATTTCAACAAGGCTTAACTTAAATTTAAAAAAATAAAATAAAATAAAAAACCAAGATTCCCATAGAATTAAAATCTCAAAGTCTCTCTTTCTAATCATAATCAATTCTCTTTTTTTGTTATGGTTGCTTGCTTTGCTGCTTTCTGTCTGTCTGTCTGTCTTTTTCATGACATGCTATATATATATATATATACACATATATATAAATAACATGGAATTCACTATGTAGACTAGGCTGCCCAATCCTTGTTCTAGATTGAAAACATTCAGAATTATATTCATAATCAATTTGTTCAGCAAAATCAAAGAAAAGCTATACTTCAAAACAACAGTCACAACAGAGTTCATCATAATATCCATGGAAATATTTTAAAACTGTATTGCAAATATCTTATCTTTTAAAGGTGAGCTAGCTGGCCATTCTCCACGGAAGTGTGCTAAATATATATAGCTCTGATATCTTGAAACTATTTAGCACCTCCAGAGGACACGGATTAGGACACTGCTTTTTTAATTTTTATTTATTTATTTTTGCTGCATTTTGCTTTTGGGTTGAGACAGGGTCACTCTTTAGTCCAGAATGGCCTGACGTGAGTGACCCCCTTAAGTCTGAATCCTGCATGTGGGCACTCCAGGTGTGTGTCACCACCCTGGATTTAAGATTGCAATTTCTTCTTTGATATTGTCTGATATTATAGACTTCTATTTTAAGTCTGCTCCTTTTCCTATAAACTGCCCCATTTTATGCAGTTTATGTTTTCTTCTAGTTACAGCAAACTCTTGCAATCCCTGCCTTACTTTTGTTGATGCTGAGATAAAAAAATACCCTGATGAAAGCAACTTAAGGGAGAATGGCTTTTTTCTGGTTCACCAGAGTTACTACACACTTTCTTGAGACATCACAACTGCTTCCACAGTCAAGGGGCAGAAAGTGACACAGGCTTGTGCTCAGCTCCTTTATATACAGAGGAAAAGTCTTTTGTATAGTCTAGGATCTTAGCTCAGGGAATGGTACCATTCGCAATGAGTTTTTCCTACCTCAATTAGTCTAATCAAGGTAATTTTCAACAGGCACATCCCACAGGCTAACCTAACCTAGAAAATCCTTCACAGCTGTGCCAGGAGGCTTGCCCCGCCCCCAGATGATACTATGACAACACTAGCCATAACAGCTTCCAATAGAAAGAAATCACTGGAAGGTGACTGATATTAAGGCTTAGACTTTAGATTCCCCATTACATTTCACAGTCATTTCTATGCCACACCATAGAGCCTTCAGAACACAAAGGAGTTTATGGATAAGAAATATATTGAGTTATATCATGCAAGTGTTCACACATAGTAGAACTCCAAGAGTGAGGGCCCAGTAAAGATTATAACATTGAGAACCTGTTTTTAAAAAAGGATCAAGTAAGTCGCTATCTAGATCCTTGATACTCACGTCTTTGAGTTAGCAAGAAGCCCCCAATGTCACTTGATATCTACATTTTAACAAGATGTCCAGGTGACTCTTATGGTCACTGAAGTTTTGAAAAAAATAAGAAAAAGGCAAGAAAGGAAAGAAGGTGGAGGGGAGGAGAAAGAGAAGAAGTCCTATACTTCCTGCAATGTTTTTAGGAGGCTAGATGCTTTCTCAAAATTTGCCACACAGTAAGTTCACAGGGGTATGTGTAAAGACAAGCCTACACTGTCTAATACGTTGGGATGCTTAGAGTGACTTTTGTGACTAGAAATAGCTAGCCTTTCTGACACTCCCCAGTAGACTTGCCATGGTTCTTCAGAAGCCGTGATGACCTCGGCCTATGACATACTCTCTTTATAACCTTCTATTTTTTTTTTTTTGATAAAGAAGCAACTGAAGGAAAAATCAGGCAAGATGTTCCTTCTGGAATGAGTGGGAAGAGTTTCTTTAGGGAAATTTAGCACTCTACAGAGCCCAGACAAGTTTCCCACTTTATCTTCTCTGTCCTCACCATTTTGTCTTACCTCAAATTTGCTCAGATTACAAAGAAAAGCTAATTTGTATATTTTCTTTGCTTTATTAGACATGTCATAAAAACAGACAGGAGTATTTTTCTCTGTTATTCTTGGTAATGGTCCAAGATTTAATAATCTCACAATAAAATAAAAATGAACKTTGGATCGAAGGAGGGGGAAAGAGTCCATATTTCAAATCATATCTGTTTTAAAACCCAACTTCTGAAATTTTAATAAGCTATCCCCTTTCAGGAATCAATGAAATGAGCTGCCTCGGAGTATTGTGTCTGTGTTCATTTTGAGCAAGGTGTGTTGTATCCCCTGTGATGGGAAAGAACTCTAACTAAATTAGAAAGCTAAGTCCCTTGGACACAGGCCTGTCCCAAAGTGTCTCTTGTTTGACTCAGTCATATGTTAAGTCATTTAAAACAATTAACAGAACCTATTCTTTGAGGATTTGAACACTTTATTAAATACTAATACTAATAATTACTAATAGAAAATTATATCTCATTACTTAGAATATGAATACTAAAAGTTTCTCCATTACAAGAATTGATACTTGTAGTTCTGACTACAAGTTTTTTTTTTAACCATTTGCTTCTACAGTGCATTATAGGACACCTGAGATGATTGTTAAATGACTTCAGTAAAATGGCAGATGGTACACTCAATCATTTCTTCAGTTCTATATAAAATAATGCTCAACAACATTTGTTTGCTATTTTTCTTTCTTTGAGACTGGCCTCCCATACTCTATCCCACTGCTTCTGTCTTTGGAGCACTTTGATTACAGATGTATATTAAACCATGTATGTCTGGCTGATTTATAAACATTTGATCTGTTCTATAAAGTAACCATGAGCTATATGTATCTCAGGTATCAATTCTTTCCTGTTTTGCAGTTATCTCTAAGTTAAGAGAATATTCTTCATGTCACAGTAATTTCTGGGTAGTGCAGAAAACTTCCATTGTGATTTCTATTATTTTCAAACCCTAAGTTTCACATTAAACTCTAAGCATCGACAACACTTATTGCTGACACCTTTGTGTCAATGAGCTTCTGAAATTGTATGCCAAGCTCTAAAACTTCACCCAGGGTACCATCAAATTGAGCAAGCCTAGTTTTCCTGTGTTTACTATCTGAACCACACACTCTCAGAACCTTAAAGTGAATGCCTGGCTGGGTAGTCATAGCCAGTTTTCACTATTTATCATTTTAATGGCTTTCTTTTAATCCCAATGAAATTTCTGTCTCTTAATTCTCTGTGAGTATCCTTTACCTGAGAGGATGGAAGAAAAATGGTAACACTTGTTAAAAATTCATTTCTTACTTTTCCCGTAGTGCAGTATATCTAAAGAAGTAAAGCTTATTGAATCAAGTTCAACGACATAATAAATTTTTCCTTCCTGAAAATGCCATGGCTTAATTTACTAGTGCACTTTAAGCTTTTGCCTTTAGCATTGGATGGGTCATTAGCCTATATGTAATCCAGGAATGCGAACTCCTCAGAGTCTAAACTCAATCAGCAAAGACCAAATCTGTAGTTTCTGAAATATGACTGGTAGGTCAAGTATCCTCAAAAAGAGTGCCTGGGGCATCCCAGATGCAGAACAGGGCATGGCAAGGAACAAATGAGGCCAGAATTTGATGCCAGTACTCATTAAAGACTTCATTCATGGAAACTCACTAAACAACTATTCTTCAAGGGATCCGAATGCTACTTGTTTGATGTCTGCAGACTGTAAATCCTGCACTGAAATCAGTAGATAGGTGCCAACTGGTTTTGTAGGCATGGCAAGTTGAACATTCTAGTCACATATTTGCCCCAAAAGATGCAAACCTAGATAGACAGACAAAGAGTCAGTCAGACAGACAGACAAATTCAGGCTATGGAAGCACTATTAATTGTAAGGAACTACTACTTATCAACCCTACATGTAAAATAAGCCCGTTTTTGTCCTACTAGTTAAAATTAGTATGTTTTCTTTGAACATTTCTTCTATGGCTGAAAAATAGAAATGATACTACTACTAGCTAGTTTTTCTAAATGTCATATCGGCTTTAAGAAAAAAAAAAACATTTCTCCACATCTTCAGTGGCTGAACTAGCCAACCAATCCAATCTGCTTACATCTTCTTTAGCCTGCATACATCCATTCCAATGAGGCCCCACACTGGAGACAGGTAAAGGTTGTGTCAAGGACTGAGCAGTGTCGAGCAAGTGGGGAGCAGTGTACCTTCACCTACTACATCAATACAACCACTGTACCACCATCGCAGGACACACCAATGTTACCATCAACTATCAGTTACAGTATTATCATCACCACCCTGGGATATGTCTTTGTTCTATACTATTTTTATTGATTAACAGAATTCACAAGAAAAGATGGTAGTTAAAACTCCTATCTGGCATTATGCTTGGAAAGGTAGCCAGGTCAAATCCTCCACCTTCCACCAACCCTCCAAATTGGGATTCCTCAATGTTCTATTAATTTTTTTTCCCTCTCATGTCATTATGGTGTCATCTTCCCAAAGGAACGTGATAAATTATACACCAAACCCAAGAGTTGGATTGGATCACTTTCTTTAGAAACTTAAAAGGCAGAATCTGAAATTGCTGGTTGGTCATGGTCCCGAGGAGCAGATGGGGAGACAGCAAGGGGCCTGGTAGTAGGAGCAGATACACACGATGATTCGGATTCTTTAAAGACTGCGACCAGGAGCGCATGAGAAAGGAGGAGAGGGCAAACCAGGGAGACTGAAAGAGAAGAGAGTAGCTCCTCAAACAGGAGGGCGGGAGTGGCAAGCAAGGACAGGCAAAAGGAGAAGAGAAATTGGAGAGTGGGTGGCAGGGAGAACAAGCGAGAAAGAAGAGCACTACACGACAGCGCATATGCCTAAACCCGTGAAATTAACATATCGAAAATATCCAGTGCTTCCTTAAAGAGAAAACAGTGGTTGGATCAAGTCGCTGGTCCTCGTAGACGAGGAAGCCAAGTGACACATTGTGGTAGGCAGCCTCTAAAAAGGCTGCTGCCATACTGTCCGTGTATAATCCACTCCCGTTGAACGTGGGCACGGGCCAGGCCTAGTGACTCATTTCTAACTGAGAAAATACAGAAAAAAAAAAGAGAGATTTGATGGCGTGTCATTTCCAAGGTTCGGTTACGAAAACGCTCTGCCTTCTATGTGGCTCATTCTCTCTTGCTTTCTGTCACTTGCTCACTCTAAGGAACGCCAGCTGCCATCTTGTGAGCTACCCCCAAGAAAAGTGCTACATGACAAGGAACTGAGGGATGTCACTGGCCAACAGCCAGCGAGGAAATGGAGCCTGCCAGACGGCCATGCAAGAACACCCAAGAAGCCAAGCCCTGAGCTACCTTGGCGGAGGTAGAAGTAAGCCCTCGCTCTGCTGAGCTTGTAAAGGAGACTGCAGCTGTGGATAACACGTCTACTCCGACTTTGCGCAAGTCCCTGAAATAGAAGCACCTCCGTCACCATTCAGTCTTTAGCCACACAAACTCTGGGACAATAAAGGTTTGTCAGTTCCAACTACTAGATTCTAGAATAATTTCCTTACAATAGGGCATGATTAATATGTACATGTAATATAAAAACAACTTTGACTGAGATTAACTCCGGATTAGTAGATGAATTCCAAGGTAATGYTAAACGGGATTGAATCTGAAGACCAAGCTATGGAAAAAGTACAGATGTATCTTAAATGAAGTATAGATGTATCTTTAAAAAAAKCCTTGTATTTTGCTCACCTTGTATTTTGCATAGAGACCTGAGTTTGAAGACACTTTTGGGTCAGGTCTCTGCTCCCAGAAAGCAAGTTGTTTAGTACATCTAAAACAGTCTTTGGTGGTGGAAAATAACAGTCTTTATATGTAGAAAATGGAGCTTATAATTATCCTTGTTTGTCTGAACTGTCCTGAGATTAGCTTTRAACATGTGACAGAAACTACTTTGGACAATGTAAAAAAAATTAAGTACTGCAGAYATCTCACTTACTGGAATTTCTCCAGGCCAGTAGCATTTTATACATTTGCAACTCCTTAAAAACTACTTCCTCTTTTTACAAGACATCACACATGCACGCACAACTTAATTTTTGCTACTGTTATTTTATTTTGTTTTTTTTTCTCCTAACTCTAATGCATTCTTCTGTTGATGCCCACCTCAAAACTGACCATTTAGTGTATATTGAAGATGTGGTCAAATAATTCTAAGATTATCTCATTCGTTATTTTAAAGGTATACCTTGGCGAGCTCCCCAGAAACAGACCCGGAGATAAGAATTCTTGTTGGGATGATCT
>BDUI01000609.1:12356-30359 GCA_002335545.1 Apodemus speciosus | reverse complement strand
GACCTGGTTGCTAATCACTGCAGTGTGGCAGGCACTGCTTGGCGAGCTGCATAAAAATTGCAGGTTTTACATTCAGTTGCTAATAATGCGTGCTTCTGTTTGAATTCTCTCTGAGGCCCACCTTATGGAAAACTCAAATCTGCCACATGGGATTCTATTCTGTGTTAGTATTAGCTCATATAAGAGCAAACAGGTGAGAAAAAAGGAGTCAGACTTCAGCATCAGTGGCCACTGGACTCCAAGAAGACATAACTGTCAGTAACAGCAGGGACAGTCGTGGATGTCAGAAAACTGACAGAGCTGTAGAATCCACGCCATGTCTTCACAAGTCCTTTAACCGCTTATCCAGGACAGTTCTCCATCTCTGTGCCTACAGTTTGATTTGGCCATGTGCCAAACTGCATCTTCCAAGAGTTTAAACTCTGAGCGGGTCTTACCACAGGAGGAAAAAATGTCAAGACTTTTGTTTTTGTTTTGTTTCCTTTTGAGACAGCCCTGAAATTTATTCTGTAGACCAGGTTGGCCTTGAATTCAGCCCCTCCTGCTCCTGTCTCCTGACTGCTGAATTAAAGAACATCACACCCAGCTGCACCCTTACCTTTATACAGATCAATTTTCTCAGCTGTCAATAAAGTTATAATACTGAAGTTATCTGCTTGCTCTGGAGGGAAAAACAAAATCAGCAACAAATATATAAGCAGATAATTTTGTGATTGATATACATAGAAATCTGCTAAGATTGCAGTAGCTGCAGAGAAAAAATGAAATTGTTAGCACAATGATTTTAAGATTGCTGAGGGCTCCTCCAGAATTTGTTCCTCTCTCTGTGGCTCATGCTTTTCTGCAATCCGTGGCACATTCAGAACAACTATATCTTCTTGCTGCTGTCACGTCCATGCAAACCAATACACTCTATGTAAGTATGCCTAATAACTACTAATCTTCATTGCCGGATGTGTATACATGTTCTTATACATGTATAGAAGAAAAATAACCTGGCTTAAGAGAAATCACTTTCATAATTCTATTCAAGGCTAAGCCCTAAAACATAGCAAATTCTACTTTAATGTTTTACCTTAAAAATCTACAGTAACTTTTTTTGTGATTGACCCTGCTTGGGGGGAAAAAAAAAACCTCATCATTTAATTGTGCTAGTATACTGTATATCAAAACATGAATGTATTTAGTGATATTCAAAACGAAAATGAAAAGACAACTTCCAATCTCTCTTTAAATATTCAGGAAAGGCATTAAGGGGTTTAAACTCATGTCTACTAAATAGAAAATGTGTCTGAATATTGATTCCAGTGACTAAAGCATTTTTTTCAGTGTCATAGGCATGTTTGAAGGTTTAGTAGAGGAGTGTGTGACCCAACTCTTATCAAGAGCTCTGTGAAGGATCCAGCAGCACCAGACAGTCCCTAACGTGGACTTCTGGGAGCTGTCCTGATAGAAGCCTGACTTAGCATGTTCACTTCACAATGTCTTTTCACAGCTCAGTCTTTAAAAACGTCTGAAAGAACTTTGAAAGAGCCTTTGGTGTTGCTGAAATGAATCCTCGGTGCTTAGAGAAAACTCATAACCAAGCAGACCTGATTAGGGGGAAACTCCCTAAAAGACCTATTTCTTAAGCATTGGGACATAGTAGTCATGAGGAACTTTTGTAAAACAAGCAACATCCACTCCACATGTAAGTCTGCTTCTGGGTTTCCCCTTTTATATTCTACTGGGATTAGAAAAAAATAAAGGTAACAGATAAGGGGATGATATACTTGGAAACAGAATATGGCCAATTAGCCTGCACACTACAGTCAGGCCGCTGGCTTGTTCACTTGTACAATGTTTTCACTTTTAAGCATTTTGTTCCAGGATATGGGTGTATTGCAATATTTCGGATTCAGAGTCTCCTATTAAAAATGCGAGCAGTCTAGCTGCTCTGTATCTATATATGGCATGGAAATTGGCTGGGGGAGGATATATGTACCTCAGTTTTAGAGGCCACAGATTATCCAGCCTCCCTTCTTCCCTGCCTACTTCACTATGTACTCAACTAAGTTACTAACTCGATTTATAAAGTGTGTGTGTGTGTGTGTGTGTGTGTGTGTGAGAGAGAGAGAGAGAGAGAGAGAGAGAGAGAGAGAGACTGCACATGTGCTTCTGTGAGTGTGTGAGAGAGAGAATGTATTGTGCATGTGTATGCATGTGTGTGAGAGAGAGAGTGTATATACATGTGCTTGTGTGTGTGTGTGTCTGTCTGTGTGTGTGTGTGTGTGTGTGTGTGCGTGCGCATGTTTATCCTGGCTCAAGATATTTACAGAATTCTTAGACAACTGGTCCAGCCTCTATTTTGTCCAAGATCCTTGCCCAATTTTTCTCACTTCAACATCAACAGCTCTCCATGAAGTTGGGAAAAACTCACGAAAAGAAAAAGAAGTGGGTCGTAACAGGGAAGTGAAATCTGGCTTTCAGTAATTCGTGGTTCTTTTTCAAACAAACTGAACCACCGCCGTAGTCTCTCGATCCCAATTTTCTAGCATACAGGCTGGGTCTGAGAGGGTTGGTTTGCTTCCAAAACAGCTTAGACTTTCTCAACAGGCACCATCTCTCCCCGTAGGAGCAGCAGGCAGGTAAAGGAACCTGCCAATTCTCCGTGCCTCTTTGGAGTGGCTCAAAGAGAGCCTGGGGGTAAAATAGGAAACAAACAGGGAGATGCTCGAAGCAGAAAGAGACCCCTGGGTGGTGACACTCCCCTGTCCTCCTCCTACCTCCTTACAGCCCCCCATGACTTTCCCCTCATCCAGATTTTTGAAAGAGAGCAAACCTCAGAGACAATTGGCAGGTGATTTCCAGTCATTACCTGCCTACCATGCTAATTACAAGTCATTACCTGCCAGCAGCATGCAGTTTTGTACAGTTTGTGAGGCGGAGGGAGAGTGTACTTAACTGGAAAGATCATTTTTCTCAGACTAAAGAATGCCAGCGCTTGGCAGCCCTGTGCAAACCGGTATGATGTGATGTGTAGAAGGCACACCCTCTCTAAGACTCATCCATGAAGTTGTACATACATGCATCTCACATGAAAATAGCTAGAGGGAAGTCTGTGGTTATCTATCATTCATTACCAGGTGCCCCAAATTTTATATAGCCTGATGGGAGGAGAGCAAGAAATCACATTTCACAGAATACACACAGCATCACGGTTTCAAAAGCACATTTTATGATAAGCACAGTTTGGATGGCTGTACACTTTTAAAGTTTTATAAGATATTATAATCTTAATTTCCACATGCGAAATGGGTGTTACTAATGGATGTAAATTATGCATGTCTCTGTTACACAGACGTCTATCAAAATTGTCATTTGAGCTTCATATAATATATAAACTGTGACTCAATGGTTAATTAAAATTTTTAATGCTTTCTAAGTTAACTTTTTGAATTACTAAGACCTCAGTTCTGCTTTCACTTTTAAGATTAATCTTGTTTTATCATTACTCGATCCCACCCCCCCCAAAGGAAAAAACCATACAATTTAAGATCTTGTAATTGACTTAGCTAAATTCCCATTGCTTTACAGACAAGGAATAAAAGTCCTAACAGGTATGACACGCAATAAATTTTGCCTGAACTTTGAGGATAATTCACAGGATTTTCCAAAACGACACTTCCTTTTTGTTCAGAAGCTTGAGCATAAAGACAGAACACTCTTCTGCCTGCAACCCAGCAATTATACCAAGTTACGCTTTGACTCTGTTGCCACAGGCAGGTGGCCAAAGAGCATCCACAGTCAAACTATCTAAGCGACTTAACAAGCTCCCTTTACTCTCCGAAGAGCAGCAGAAGAGAGGCATCCAACCCTTGAGAAATGTTAGAGTGCTGTTTGTTAATGAAAACGGGTACTCTGTGTCTGTCAGAGGCTTAGGCTGATCAAGGTGTGGAATCTGAGGCCTGACAGACATTCAGGCCCATATTTGACAGAAAGCCTTTCTCCCGTGTAGGCCTGCTTGATGGCACCAGCTAATGAATGACTCATCTGTGAGCCTTTTCCTTTGGAACTACACCTTGCTTTATGGCTTGGTCTTACTGGGTCACCCTCCGGGTCACCTTTCCCCACCACTCGCAAGACTAAACGTGACATCTCCTGTTTCCGCCCCGTTTTTTTTAGAATATTGCCACAGTTACCTCGCAAAAGGCATCAAAACTAATTGAGTATACTCAAAAAAAAAAAAAAACTATTACAAATCATTTGCTTCAGAGATATCAGATTTAATTAGGTGAACAGTGTTGATGGGGTACAAAAACAAAAGCCATTGCTCCTTGAAATGGTTCAGGCCCCACAAAATCCCAGTCACCTCACTGTAATACAAATAATAATTGGGCATTTTTAAAAGAAGAAAAAAGAGTTTTTTTTCTCTTAGAATCAAACAGCCCAGCTAAGATTCATTTTCTTTTTCTGCCAGGTTATTTAAAAACACAACCTACAGTATATACAAAGAAATAGCTATCCCTTTAGCTATTTGACCCCGCCATAGCAACAGACAATAACTGGCCTTAGAGGCATAATCTCTGCAGGTGATTAATCAAAATCTATTTGCCAATCATCTTCAATGTTAACAACAAACTTGATTAGTATCACATCTTATCAAGTCTTATATTTCCCCTTCCCCGGCATACATTAGCAAATAGACTTTTCTTTAGCACACAAAACAAAAGGTTCAACTTGAAATTTAGATGCAATGAAGCTCATCTAAGCTCATCTTAAACCTTTTTAAGCTATCAATTCTCAACAGCCCCATAGCTAGCACTTCCTTGTGGGCTACCGTCTGCCCTTTTCTGATCATTCATTTGACCGTTACTTTTTATAGAGTGGCACTATGTGACAGAGAGTGGAGAAATTATTTTTACAAATCTTTACCATGGAGTAGTTGCCAGTCCCTGATGGATATGTTAAACATAAAAGAAGATGGCATTCTTAAAGAAAAATGAACATGTATGTACATATATGTATATATGTGTAACACATATGTATGTACGTATATGTATTATATATATATCCATATATATATATATATATGATGAGAAATTGAAAACTCAGTGCCATTCTCTTATTTTCATATCATTGATTCCTCATGGTTAGGCTCTGGCAACAAAGTCATCATCCTACATTGTGTTTACATAAACATATAAATCCACAGACTATTAAAGTAAACAGTATCAATTATTTGATACACGCTACTTGGTGAACTCTTTCTCATACTGCCTGGTATCATAGCTCAAAACGGCTCTGAATAATGGCTCTTTATATGCTATTATTAAGCAATGTTCCTGGAACTTTTATCCAACAAATGCACATAATTTTACATGAGAAATTGCCTTCAAGCAAGTCTGAAACGGGCGTACAAGTTACCAAAAAGGCCAATGTAGTATTTTCTGAGTTTAAGTACACCTCAAAATTCCTTTCTTCTGGCTCATAAAGTGTTGAAAGGAAAATAATTTCCAATGCTGGCATTTAAATGGTGTCATTCCGTGTGGAAAGAGTTACTGAGACATTTGTTGGAAGTCAACAAAAATAATTTGAACACATTTTGAACTTATTCTATCTGACTCCTCGACATTTAATTTGGTGTGAAAAACAGCAACGGTAGAAAACAGATGTTAAGGGGCCAAGTATACAACCGAGGTCAAAACAAGCATAAAACACGGCTTCCATTTCTGAGAGGAGAAGCCCAGGATTCCTTCAGCAACAGGTTCTAGGGCAAAGCTGCGTTTTTATTGTTCTGCTTGTGATATCTGTAGACTACACAATGCAATACTGTCTGCCGTGGAGCAATACCTCTCAGCACTAGTAATTTAAGACTTTCTTCTCTGTAATACACTGAACCATCATAACCTGTCTCTTCCCATTTAGTTTAACCTACAACCACCACATACTGATTTGGCTGTGTGTGGCTTTTTCTATTGCCATTTATTACTTTGCTCGACTCCTGAAATTCTGTTTGCAATTTAAGGCCACAAATTAGAAGCGTAAGTCATCTGTTTCCTATAATCCCCCTGTCAGGACTCGAATCGCATTTGGAGCTCAGCACTGAGCCTGGGCCCGGGGCCGCGCAGGCGTTCTGATTGGCTGGAGTCTCTAAAAGCACCAGAATAAATAAAATGCCCTGGAAAAAAATAGAGCTTTAAAAAAAAGGATGAAAGGAAAGAAACTGGGTTTCAAGTAATTTCTTCTCCCTTTCATAATTATTAAATCAATTGTTAAAATAGTTGGGGTTTCTTTTTTTTCTTTTCTTTTCTTTTCTTTTCTTTTTTTTTTTTATTTCAATAATCCACATGTCCTTCTTTAAGGACAGAACACTGGGTGTCCACAATGCTATGGGGAAGGGGAGCTGGCCTGCTTCAAGCAGCTCAGTGCGTTCTCTCCAAGTGGGATAGCTTTAAATCCTGCCACATTCTCTACAAAACCCACTTTGCTGTGTTGCGAGTGTGCTAATTAGGAGGGTATTTCTAAATAGGGTTACAGATCCTTTGCTATGAGATCCTAATCTACTCATTCAACCAGAGTTCCCCTTTTTTAATATATTTTGGCATGATCCAGTCACTACCCTGACTCTATTAGAAAGATTTTTTAAAAGTCAAGTACTAAATCAGTGTATGTTTTTTTAAAAAATTATTTTAAATAAGATAAGAATTTTCAAATTTTGGGAATATGGCCCTGTTTTTCCCCCTGATTTCCTTGGCTCTTCTTAATGGGTCTCCTTGGGGCCCTGTTGAGGCTTAGAGTCTTCCAGCATTTAATATTTTTAAATATCTTGCTCTTTTCTGTTACTTTTTTAGTATTCAACATGTCCCATTGCACATTAAAAACAGCAAGTATGGATTGAGGCAAATGAAGAGAAGCCACATCTAGAAACATATTCTGAATCCTAAGTGCCACTGTGAAATGCCATCAGGCTTTTGAAAAATCATTATTTAATCACAATAAAATCCAACAGACTAATTCATATTAATAAACGTATTTATGTTAGTCACACCTGGGCCAAAATATTAGAATAAGAGAGGATCAACACTCAGTGAATTTCTATTCCAAAAGCTCAGTTTGTGTATCAAAAGAAATGATGTTCAATGAGAAAAGTTATACATGCATTATTAGCTTTAGTTAATATTATTATTATTAATATTAAATATAATATTATTAGCCAAAAACAAAAACTGGTTATAATAATTTTTGGAGAAAAGGCATTTTAAGAACAACAAAAGGATCTGTTACGAAATCATTCTAGAGACAGGTAATAATTTCCAATCCCACTTCTGGAAATGTTTTACACTTCTGTAATTTAAATTCCTTTTCTATTTTTTGCATCAGTTTTTGCAGCCTGTGAGTCCACAGTTTGGCCTCCTGATCTCTTGTGATTTTAAAAGAAACAAAGGAGGTAAACTCGCCAAGATATTGTTTCAAACACACACACACACACACACTCACACACACACACACTCACACACACAGCTACTGTACATGCACATTCTCGCACTCATTATTTCTTAGATTTCTTTCAACTGTACTTTCCGTGTTACAGATTTATTTAATAAACAAATGCATCTTCTGGGCCCATAATACACAAATGCATGCTACTGTTAATTCATTTACAGAATGTGCCGTGATGGCCCCTGAGCAAAAGAGCAATCTTGTTATAATGAATGTGTACTATTCTTAATAAACACACTGTAGCAACGACCTGCAGTGCACACAAAAGCACACCCAAACCATTTGGTTTGTTCCCAGAGCTCGGACACCAGCACCACTATTAAATAGCTGTGCGCTGGGAGAGCAATCCAGTATTGGCATGCAAATGAGCCCGAAGAGGCCAGATGCTGCTCTTTAGAAAGGAGGAGTGCTTCTGCTCAAATTTGGGGGTTGGTGGGGGGGGGAGTCTGTGAATGTTACAAGCGCAGGGCAGGCTGTGAATGTGAGCTCTTACACTTCTGAGGGCGGCAGAGATGAGCCTAGACTGGGGGAGCACTGCAGGACGGGCGCAGTGAAGTGCTCCACGTCCCGTGGCCCACGGGACGACTTACCATGGTTTTGCTTTTGTTTAATTTCTTATGGGTTTTCTTCTTGCCCTTCATTGTTCATAGGAAGTAACTGTCTTTCAAACACATTATGGAATAATAGAAAATATTATGGATTTTTTTTCCAAAGTAGCACATAGCGCATTATTCCCATCTCTTTGGGAGCCTTCCCTCGTTCCATAGTTTGTGATGGGCGTGAGAGCCACCAGAGCTGCTTTCTTGCCATTACCTTTGATGGCCTTGAGGATGAGGGAGGAAGGAAAGCTAGGACTTTGGGATACTGAAACTGATGCTGCAGCCATTTGAGTAGCTGCCGTCCCTATTAAACTCAGAACACAGTTTTTCTTCTCGGCTCATTTTTCATTCCCTTCTTCAGCTTTGGGGAACCCTTGGTTCATCTGATTTCTTCAAGATGGTTGGAGATGAAGCTTGAGATCACAAGTATGTGTTCCAAGAAACAGACTACTGAAGGGCAAACAAGAACACCACCACATGGTAGAATTCACGAGCAGATAGAGCAAGTGTTCTGTAACACAACTAATTAGGTGCTAACTGTCCCTTTATAGTTGTTTGGGGACAAGTACTTTCTTTTTTATGTTTGGTTTTGTTTTTGTTTCTCTTTTTTTTGTTTTATTTTCTTTTGTTTTGTTTTTGCTGTTCTTTTGAGACAGTGTCTCATTATATAGCTCTACCTGTCCTGGGACAATGTACTATGTAGTCCAGGCTGGCCTCAAACTCTCAGAGACCTGCCTGCCTCTGCCTCCCACGTGCTAGGATTAAGGATGTGCACCACTAAACTTGGATGGGGGATAGGACAGGAACATTTCTAGAGAAAGTTGTAAATAAATTGTGTAGTAATGGTCTTTTCCAAACATTTTAAATAAATGTTTATTCAATATTTGTTTATAGATGGATGCCAGCCTAACACAGAAAGGTGTACATTAGTGCAAATAAAAAATAAGATGAGCTATATATGTATATATAGCTATCATATACACATATGAAGATAATGATATAGCTACCTCATTAATGTATTTTATATAGCAAACTTTACAAAGCTTAATCTCTTATTTTTCTTCATTTTATTTCCCTTTAATATTTCCATATTTTTGTTTTGTCAGTGTATTATGGAAACTGGTATTGAAGGATCAACTCAAGAGTAAAGCAAACTACAAATGGATTTCAAAATTAATTAGAATAAACCCAAATTAAATTGATATTCTCCAAAAAACTAAAATAATTTAAAAGATAAAATGTGCYATAAGAAAGGATACATTTATGATACAAATATTTATGTTTAAATAATAGGAATTATCAGAAGTAACGAGGCAGTAACACTGGACCTGTGTAAAGTCTAGTTAAATTCATCTAACTCTAAAACTTAAGGAAAAGCATCGAAGCTATGATATTTCTGAAGACTTCCTCATGTCCTGGAGTGTATGACAACGAGAAAACAAGGATTAACATGAGCATTTGCTTAAGGTATCTGGATGCTGTCAAARAGCAAAGCAAAATAGATGCTGTTTATTCAACATCCAGATTTAAGAGCAACTGGAAGAGAAGACTGCAAGACAGGACGGAAAGAAGTAACAACGCAAGAAAACAACTGCTGAGGAAGATGCAGCATTTTCAATACCTCTAATTAGAAATGGCCAGGCTGCCCAGCATCATCCAGGAGGGATCCCAGCACGAGGCAGAAAGCTATTCTGAGACTGTGTTTGTTGTTTGACCCTTTGTTTTTTTGAGATGAGGTTTCTTTATGTATCTCTAGCTGGGTGGAACTTGCTCTGTAGATCAGGCTAGCCCCCACCTCAGAGCTCTGCCAGTCTCTGCATCCTGAGAGTGTGCTACTAACCACGTCCAGAACTGCTTTCTCTGTTTGGAAACAGGGTTTCCCTGTGCAGCCCTGGCTGTCCTGGAACTCACAGGACTGGCCTCATACTCAGAGATCCTCCTGCCTCTGCTTCCTGATTACTGCAATTAAAGGCATGGACCATCACACCTGGCAGACTGGCTTATTCTTAAATACAATCCAAATTCCTAAGATGAATGATCACACACATGGTTTATTTTCTATTTAAAGAAAAATACTAGCACTTTCAAAATTAGATCCTGATCTGTATAAACATGTCCACAATTTGCAGTCCCATGAGTAGAGCCAGTCAGGGATGATTTCACAGTGTGCTGGGTCTCTGTGACCCCAGTTCTACAGCAAGACACCACTCCTCCAATCTTGCGAAGCCATAAAACGCAGAACTTTGATAGGCAGAGCATATCTGGCCTACTGATTCTGAAACGGAGCTGCTGAAACTCAGGAAGATAAAAGTATTTATCCAGGACTATCTCCCAAGTCTACAACACAAACAGTGTGGTGAGGTACCAAACTTGGAATCACAGCACAATCAAGGATGTGGATGCACAGACTTTGACTGTCCGAGGTTCATCACCCCGACATTCTTCTCAAGACACATTTGGTTTGATTTTTCAGTCTCCAGGTAACAGTTTCTGAAGTCACTCTCCGAAAATCCTAAGACAAACTGTTTGGGTGACAAATAGAAAACTGGTCCCAGAGTTCCACATTCAAGACTATGCCGGTGTACCTTACCTTAACCCTACCGCCAAAGCTTTTCTCCTACTCGCACACGACCRAGCCAAATTTCCACATGGCTGAAAGCAGGATTCACACCATCAATTCCCCCAAAACCTGACCCTCATGCTCCACTGCGCTTCGATTCCCAGGCTTTTCCAAGGCTCACATGAATTCATTATGCCTTATTGCCTTTTGTGAAAGATGACAAAGTATGACCACAAAGCTACGCAGCCCGCGATGTTATTTCTGGCTGTGTAGTGACATGCGCTGTGGTTCGAGCCAAGTCACTCACCCTTTCTACAGCCAAGGTCCTTCAGGGGTAAACTGGAGGTTGTCCGTTTCGCCAGATCATATTCGGGGAGGAACACTGAGGTATGCGCCTGCTAGTTTCTGTAGACGTGGGAAAGAATTATCATTACTATTGTTGTTGTTTATGACTAATACAGCTGCAGAACTTGAGGATTTAAGGTCTCCCTGAGGATTTCACTGCGGCCTCCAGAACCTGAGATTTAATTTTAAAAGAATTAAATTTCCAGTCTGCTTTCCAGGGGTGACTGTGAGAACCTATGCTGACAGACTGTTGTCTTCAGAGGCAATATCCAGACACACTAAGACAATGCCACAGCCTGAACAGGGGTGACCCTTTCCCATTCATCTTAATGGAGTGCTAAACTTCAAGCCTAATTAGGTCCACTTAAACGCCAGCATTATTATACTTTTCTCTACTTATCTTCATACCAGAAACAATCAACTAATGGACTCATTTAATCTGGGTGCGTGCAAGGGTCCCCCTCCAGACACCCTGTCATTTTGATAGCCTGCATAGCAGTCATAAAAGTACAAGTTTTAGACTTGTACTTTTTGGGTGTTTTTAATTATCCCCACAATTACACTACTTTTTGCTACCTTGAAAACGTAGAGGCGAGGCCGTACACAGACATAGAAGGAAAGAGTGATATCAGCCTTGCTGCCAGGGTAATGCACAAAGATATGTTAAATGAAAGACCCACTCCTGTCTTTTGACAATTTATAGTTTACCCTCTGTAACACATGTCCAGCTCCCCACATACCCTTTCTGATTTATCATTGTTGCCTGAACTCTGATTTTGCTTTTTAAATTCTACACTATGCCTTGAACAAAACAAAATTAGAAACATATAAATTTGCACTTGACTATTTTATACCTAGTAGGATCCAAATCTGGGCCTGTAATGCAAAGTTCTTGACTACCTTATAAAACATCTCATAAAAAAAAAAGTATTTATTTACTCTGGGCTATAAGGGGATTAGTCTGTTTTCCTTGAGTGGTCTCTGTGCCAACATGGTAATGAGAAAATTCTTGGAAGTTTATCATGCAAGTTTATGGGTAAAAATATTAGAAGTCATCTTTAAAATACTGCTTAAACACCTATCTTTAGCCATTCCTATGTGTCCTAGGCAAGGACTTGGAGCAAAATATTCATTTCACTATGGTGCCTGTCATAAATATTTTGAATGCTACCCTGGTTTTCTGGCTTTCTTAGATGTTCCAAATTTTCTGAAGTTGAGTAGGACTGAAAAAAAGGTTTGGGACAAACAGTCCTTCTGAGAAAGAAGCATTTAAAAGCCAATTCATAATCGTCTCTCCCTTCTGATTGGTGGACAAACTCTAAATCCCCAGTCCTGAGGAGGGTAGTAAGAGAGAGAAGACAGGGAATGTTGAGTCCCCACAGAGAGGCCCTGACCAGCAAGTTTATATAGCTCAAAATATAATGTGAGTTAGCCATTGATACTTTGGGTGTTATTTAGTGCTAGAATATTCGTTTGCCTATACAGTCTAAAACAATGTCTTCATTTTTTTTGCAACCAAATTTATTAGTTGAGAGGGACATATTAATTGTCACGCCTGCCTTCTTTTAGCGTCACATACAGGAGAGTGCCCAGATGAAGATGTGGCTGTCTGATGTTACTCCTCATCAGTGACTCTCTTGAGTCCTTCCCTTGTTCCTGCCCAGTAGCTGGGGAACATCACAGGCTGCTCATTTCCACCAGGAGAAACAGCTGCGTGATAATGGTTGTCTTCAAAGCTCAGGACACTTTCCAGAGAAGAATTAACATTTAAGGAGAGTCCAGAGCCAAACTTCAGTTTTGAATCGTCCAAGCCAGCAGATGTCATCACCCAGTTCAAGGCAAGCACGACCCCGGTCATTAGAATCAGGATGGGGCATGACAGACAGTTGCAAAAAAAATCGAAAGAGAGATTATACAAATAAAAATATCAATTATATATGCTGTGAACTGAGCAGTCATCTTGAGCCTTTCTTTAAATGGGTATTTGGGATACTCTTTTTATCGCCCCCCCCCCTTCTCCTCCACTGCTAGGGATCAATCCCTGAATCACAGCCTCAGCCTTCAAGCTTTGAAACTTCTAACAGTTGCTCTGACAACTTTAAAAGCCAAAGAACTAATTTTTACTTTAACAAAGATGTGTTTATTGTGTTTACACTAAAACAGTCACGTGGTCCTAAATGCTTTCCACAGTAAGAGTTTGTTTCCTACTTACAGACTTAATTATGCAAATTCTCTAGATGATCCCTAGATGCTGATGAGCTCCAGCAGGAGTTCAGGGGGGAAAAGTGGGCGGTAGGGAGCCTTGAAGGAAAGAGGCAAAATGTGAGCTGGACATGAGAAAGGAAGTGAGGCTGGGGAGAGAGGACAGAGCTGGTGGTTAGGGAAGCTGGTGACCTCAACAGCACCAAGGCACTATTTAGCCAGCCCAGAGATTGCAAGCCATGTGCATCGTGACAGGCATGCAACATGCAAGTCGCCTGGGATCAGGGAAGCGATTCTCCAATTTAGTAGCCCTGTGCTCCACGTTCTACAACATGATCTTTCTGTGAACCTCAAGGGTGGTGGAGGAAATACCTCTCTCTGACAGTTAGTCTGAGAACTAAAAACTAAACAAACCATGTCCCTATCATAGTAAGTATACAGGGTAAATTTTAACTGATGTTAACTGAAACTAGGTTTACATCAGACCATCTATACACAGCAAACAGTAATAGTGACAGCCTTCCAGATGTGCCCCTCAGAGAGCATGTTTCCCTGAATAAGAGTAGAAATACAAATCTCATATTGCTTCAGCTGGTCTTTGTTTCTAAGTGGCTCTCCTGGCATGGGCATGCCCTTAGGGATATATATGAGTGATAAAGTAATGTCTAAGGCAATTTTCACTGACTAAAATTCGCCCATGGGCCCTAACGTTAGAATGTAAACTCAGGACGAGAGGTAGCTCCACGGTATTAATACAGTAAGAAATACGTGTATTACGACTGGTAATCAGTCAGAGTTTTGTGAACACCATTTATATATTTTTCTTCTTTCAACATCATTTCTTCTTCAACATCATTTTCATCTTTTCAACATCATTTTGCAAAGAGCATTGTGGTTGGCAAATCTTACTCAGACTCTAGCTTGACCATTACAAACTCTGATATTAAAACAAGCCCTGAACCTCTTAACTTCCATTTCCCGTCAGAAAATCAAATTGATATAGGCTCACAGGAGTGCATAGAGAATAATTTTTTTAAAACATGTGAAACAAACTTACTAGAATGAGGAGGGGGAAAAAAGAGAAAAACCCTTTAACTTCCTTTCCAGCTCTTAATTCTTTCTGATCTGATTGAGTTTGTATAATATCAATGTAGTTGGATGTATCTCTCTCCAGGTCCTCTGCCTCTTGACAGCTACAGCTAGAACCCTTTGTGTATGAGTGCCATCGATCACTTTCAAAAGTTCTTCTATACTACTAATTCATTAATTGTTGTATGGGGTAAGAGAGGAGACTGGGCAGTTCATTCACGATTATTGGTGTATGCGTTTGGACTGCGTTACTGATAAAATGGATATGTGGAGATAAGATATGGTGTACCTATGGAACATCTGCACCTATCAAACATCTGTATCACCCGGAGTGTGTTGTTTGTTGGCCCTAGCCTGAACAGAAACTCTGGAGAAGACCAAGGAACCTGTGCTTTGAAACTCTATAGGTGAATCTGATGTGCTGTAATCCTAAGAATTCCTGACTAGTCATATCTACCATGTTCATGACACCTAGAAAAGTTGAGGGCCTCGGGGATACTTAGGCGAATGTCCAAAACGTCACTGGTTGGCCTAAGCCAGTGGGGGGCTAGTCAGCACCCCATGTATCCTCAAGGACTTTGACTGAGCTAAATTTGTCTAGGAAACAGGACATGGTTTAATACATCATTCAGCTTACTTTTATGTCTTGTGTTACTCCCATGTTGTCCCTCAGATCTAACTAAGATCACCAATACCACTCCCTGGATCTTGATATCTTGAAAAAGAACTGGGTCCTGAGTTATACTAGCCCTCATACACAGCAATTGTACACAGCACCATTTAATTGCTCAGAGAAATTCCAAGCATACAGTCATATCCAAACAAACTATGATGTGTCTTTAACCCAGTTGTTCAGTGAACAAATTTTAGCAGCCTCCACTTGTCTTCAACTCAGATAGATATGGTATTCACAGCTATACAGCTATGGTGTCCATATGCCTTCAGTTGTGGTCCTAGAAATATTTTTGTACCACCTATAGCTAGTTTCAAAATGATCACTTATATTAGTCAACGGTGAGCAAATTAACAAAGAACTAAACAGTAACTATGTGTACCACTTCCGTGCTGCGTACTCAAATACAAATAGTTTCTGTAGATTCACTTTTTATCTTCAAATGTAGAATAAAAAACATTGAAAGTTGCTTTGAGGGTCAGTTGCAAATGGAGAATCAGAGCCTTTTTCTGTGAACTATGTAGTATTTTTTTGCTGGTTTCTATTAAGCTTTAAAAAGAAAGAAAGAAAGCAGTAACTCTGATTAGAATCAGAACCTGAGGGATTCATAAGTTCAGACGAAGAACATGCAAAGAGCATTCCAGGAAATGTGAGCTACCCACTTCATCATCTCCCTTGCTTCTATCTGGGGACTTTACAACTAAGAGAAGCATTGTAGGAAGAACAAGCAGACTCCTGCACAGCTGCTACGCAACATCTTCTAAAATATTCTAGGACACTGTTCATTCTTCTATAAATTTTGACTATTATGCTTCAGATACTAGGTCCCCTGTGTTTCAAAAGGTAAAATTGTGAAAACTGTAAACTTGTCCCTCGGTGTCAATATTTACAGAAGGACCTTATGATGGTTAAGCTCTACCACGATAATAGTTCAATTTTACTGACTTGGTTGCCAAAGCACCTGCATGTAAATGTGATACATTTTAATGGTAATAATCACCATAGCACCTGCAGATAAACATGATACATTTTAATGTTAATAATCACCATAGAGCTACGTGCAAAACAAAATGTATTCTTCTTACTTAAGATACTAATGTTAACGAGTTGAAGACATTAAGTGACCTAAGGTCCCATGTATAACTTGTATAAAGTTGAAAGCAGAAATGTAGCTCTAACATCTTCTCCACTAACTRCAGTTTCAGAAATCCTAGCAGGTGGTATAGCATGAGCCTTTGTTCACGGATGCTTTGTTTAGAGGAACCTTTTACTCTCTTTATTCAGTCTTGATTATATATAGAATAAAAAATAAACYGGTTTAAAATTGTACACACAAAGTGTTATGAGAAACCGCTCTCTAAAGACCCAAGATTATCCTACTCTTCTTAAAATATTGTTGCTGTGTTTTGCTTTGCTTTGTTTTGTTTATCATGTTGACATGAAATGTTGAAGGGGGAAGACAACAGCAGAGGGCCGAGAGAAGTCATTCATGAAATAAAGAAGCAACATGTGTCAATTCCCTTTACACCGCAGACACAAGTAATACCACTTGGCTGCCTATCTAATATGAAAACAGGACTTAGTGGATTTATAGTTTATGATTTGGCATCATAGCCAAACACCTTTCAAGAATCCCTCTGCCTATCAGACTCTGTCCCAGCACGCCGGCTACCCAAAAAGGCAAGAACTTCTCATCTAAGACCAAACATCCTCAGTCCTGCAGAGAATGAGACAGGGTGAAGAAAAACTGAACAAGGAAATTCTCTTTACAACTGTTCAACTACAGGGATTATAGCTGACACACTTTGGAAATTCATAATTCATGCACACAAGTCACGAGTACGATAAAGCAAGACACATATCCAGATGACATTCTTAGTAGTTTGAAGCTTGTGGCAAGTAGAAAATGCCAGGCGCTAAGAGTTGAGCTTCCTGGACTCTTGGGGTTGAGTGGCCACTATGACGTTTCTGTCTACCCTAAAGGACACTGTCCATTTGTCCTGGTTTTTATGAGTGAGTCTTCCCCACTTTGATATACCTTATGCTAATTAAATGTTGCTGTATAGAGCCAGATTTAAACAAAGGCCAAACTGTAATATCCCCCCCCCCCACTTTAGAGTCTCATGTGGCCTGTGACAGGTTGTTGTTTCTTGTAAAAGATCTCAGATCTCATCAGCTTAGATAGTTTATTCTGTTTTGTTTGTTGTGGGAATAGAAGTCATGGTCTTGTTTCTGTTAGGCAAAAACAATCTACTACTGAGCTGTATCTTCAGTCCTATCTTTCTCRGAGTTTTTAAATCTAAGTTACAGTCTTTTTGCAATACACCAGTTAGACAGATATGCCTGAACTCCCAGAAGTAAACACCYTAGAAAACATTTGCCCTGGACATAGACAAAATTTTTTACTTCCTTCAAATTTATGTTTCTGAAAACACATGTACAAGTCACAACCTGACTCTAATTTTCCACTATGCTTCCTGTATCATTGATTACCTCCAAATATATGATGGAATGTGTTGATCTTCTGCTTTGCTGTCTTCCTCCACCAATATCTAACTTCTTTTTCTCACTGATGTGCCCAGGATGAGGCCCAACAGCCATTTGGGACTTGAATAAAAATATCTGTAGAACCAATAGCTGAATCCTRAAGTCAGAGTGCATGTGCAATATGCTCCATGGGTCAAATGTCCACTGTGTCCTGTGATCATACACTGGCTGAAAAGGTATCTGTGAATATTGAACAAAGAAAATACAATTCATGTAAAGGATTCAGTAGACGTGCCAATGATAGGATCCATTTYGTCTTCCAGGTAGCCTCTCACATTTAGAATGGGGACAGAAACCTGAATGTCTCTTCTGTTCTAACTATTATCCATTTTGAACTTCCTATACTTTTAAAAGTCAACTGTATTATCCTTTCTTAGTCTCCTCCTTGTTCTGCTAACACTTACAATTTATTCAGAAGTAAAATATTTATTAGATTCAAGATGTGCCATAAAATTTGTCCATTTGTATTTTGTTATTAACAGGTCAAAGCTGTGTGTGTGTGTGTG
>BDUI01000608.1:210122-221657 GCA_002335545.1 Apodemus speciosus | reverse complement strand
TTTGTCTGTCCTCACTTCTTTGAAGTCTAGCAAGGGTGGGCAGAATGGCTGCCATCTCCGCTGGTGACCACCATCACCAGATCACTTTCCTGGCCATCTCAGAGCCCAGCTAGTTCACTTCCACCTGCTTCTGACCCTTCCCAAGGATTCATGAGCCACAGCGTCTCCCTTGTGTAGTAGAACTCAGAGTGAGCTGAGAGGCTGAAGGCCAAATGTCACCTTCAGGGAGCTGTTTATGGGGACACTTACCAACTGGGCTGGGCAGCAGGTATTCTATTCCTGTCTACCCTGGCACTGACATAGCCCTTTCTCAAGAAGTTCCACAGCTGGCCAGGTAGTATGGTGGCTGCCAAGACCATCATGTCTTGGTCACTGAGGTCCAGCAAGTGCTAYACGTGGTAGAGGCTCAAGGAGTCCTTACCAGTGGATGTCACCAGGTCCTGACTGCAAAAGCACATCCTCCAAGAGGAGGGTATCCTGCACAATGTTCCTGGGCTCTGGGTTCAAGGACTCAGCCTTGAATATCCTTCTCTCACTTGGAGGATGAAGAAGATGTGATAGAAGACACTGAAATGCTACTAGCATGGCCAGCATGTGCCCGCATGTGGAGTTGTGTGCCTATGTGTACCAGGTGTATGAGGACCAGGAAGTGGGAAGAGGATGGCCCAGGCCCCAAACCCAGTTCAAGGTCAGTCATGCTACTGGGCCCCAGGTCTCATGGTAGTTTTGTGGGAAGAGATTTCCCGGTGTTTGCTCAGAATAGGTCTGGCCAGAACAGCCTGCTCCGGAGATCCCAGCAAGATCCTATGCCAGCACTGCAAGGTGAACATAGCTGCTAGAATTCCCAYGGTGTAGCACCCCATCCCCAGGATGGAACACTGTTTTACAGTACCCTTCTGTCTTGACTTCACTCAGGTTTTATTCCTGCATATTTTCTGCTTGTGCACACATGGTTTCTGTAGCCACAAACAGCTTTGACTTATTTTCCATCCTAAAATTATAACTTAAGTAATGTTTGAGGACATTTTTCCTCTGGAAGAGGTGAACTTGGGAAGATAACCTCCTGTGAGTCCCAAGGGGACTCTACTGGCCTTCTTGCCAGGTCTTGCCAGTTCTCCAACCCCAAGATGTAAAGAGCCTCCCCCATCGCACCCGCCCCCCACACACCCCAGGCTCGTGCTTTGGGAAGCACTTTCCCTCAGCTAAACCTCATGTGTTTCCTGTACTTCCAAAGCATCCAGACAGGAAGTACTAAACCTCAGAAGGCAAAAATAGCTGACTCTTCCCCAAGGGCCACGGCCTCCAGACACAGAGCTATTGCACTGCCAAGCCCTGCAGCTCTGGGTTTTGTCATTTAAGTCTGATCTGATACAAGTCCATTCATTTCCAAAAGGACTAACTTTAGGTCTCAATCTATGACTGCTTTGCTCAGGTGTGGTCCTTAGACACAAGAAGATATAACGAGAGYCTATTGTAGCCAGATGAGTGAGGAGGGGCTTGGGTTGGGACCCAYAACAGCCCCCGCACTAACTCAGGCTCTAGCCTCTAGCTACCAGAAGGCCAACAAGGCATGATGCTATAGCCTTAGCTGTCCACAGCAAGGAAACAGTCCTGAGGGGAGGAGAATGGGTCCCAGGAGATTCCCTGCCTGGGGGACTGACCCTGAGACATCTGTATCAATGTCTTCATCATTTATCATGACAATTCATTGCGGAAGGGTTCAGCTCATTATCCAGAGAAGGAAGAGAAGGGGTACTCTCCTTAAACTCTGCAAACTTCATAGGCCAGCACACAAAGCACTACCTCTGTCTCAAGCCCAGGGTCTCATGTTCACTGTTACTCATACCCCACAGGAGAAGCAGCAGTCGGAGAGCACAGCACTCCTTGGAAGCACTCACTGGCTGTGGGACCAGACCCACCCCAGGGTTTTGCTGGGTCTCCAGGTAGGGTCTCCTTTAGTAACATGTCCTTCCTAACATGTTGTTCCCTGCTGAGGCTACTTACGGTCTGGATAAGGACACATGTGTATTGTCGTGGGGACAGAATCCAAAGGGTATGTCATCTGGAACAGAGGGAGGGTGGCTGAGAGTCACGGCCTGAGACTGAAGCATGGCTTCCCTTGCAGAAGTAATGCACCTCTACTATACAAAATACAGACGAAACAACAACAAATAAACACCGATTGGCACAGGGGTGGGTGTGAGGATATCCTGAACTTCCACAGACAGGAAGTAGCAGCTGGTGACGGGATCTGTAGGGACTAAAATTGGTGTTCCTGGTACTGGATGACCCTGGGTCATAGGCTGCTGAGGTAAAGTCTAATTCTCAAGGGTGGGTCTAATAAAGTGAGACATCTACAACTTGAATATCCTCAGGGAGGGATGGCCCTACAGAGATGAGGTCTTTGACAAATGGCCTATAGTTCACATTTCACTGCCTGCTCAGAGTCATTCTGAGATGTGCTGAGTAGGAGTCTCCTTGGGTGTCCCGAACTTCTGGACACCAGTATGACATAATAAGAAATATGTATTTGGTCTCTGTCCCAGTTCCTGATTCAGCTCTGAAATCTTTTGGAATTTCCTGGACAACAGAAGCAACTTTTGCTTTTTTGAGAAGATCCCTGCCCCCCACCCCTTAGCCAACCAACSAATGAGGCTGGGTTGGTATGTATGTGGTGCAGCCTAATTCTGTGGGGTCATGTTCTTAGGGTTCTTGGTACATGCGTATACATCTGGTTGCTTGTCTATATACTTTTCTGTGTCCCTTAAAAGAAGCTGGAAATGCATTCCGTGTCTCCCTGAGTTGTATGAGCCCGGCAGCAGGTTATATGGGAAGCTAAGTCCGACAGAAACGCGGGGAGCTAAGGGCCCAGTACCTGTAATGATGACTGAAGTAGGCTTTATGACATCAACCAAGAGTGGCTGTCAGAACTCATTTTCTCAGATGCCTACAACTCCTTGTGAATTTTGAAGTCTCTGACGCTCTCTCCCTCTGATATTTGCACTACTTAGGAGAGCAGACATTAAGCAGAAAGAGGATGTTAAGTCACCCAAAACTACAGGCTACTGAGCAGGATATGGTCTTTCCAGCCAGCATTGACTTTGGGGTCCCTCACCACAGGCCTCTTTTTGATGACTTCCAGCAGTCAGGGAGTCTAACTCTCTATAGGTCCCCAGGGAAATCGGGGAGGCTCTGGGAAGACAAAAGTTAACCTGTAGCAGGGCCAGCCCCTCCCAGTTCTAGGGGAGGAATTACCCAGCCAAGCTGCTGAGAAACCCTTCAGTTGTCAATGGGTTGTTCAATGGACCTTGGACCCAACTCTGTGTAGATCCCACCCAGCCTCCCCCAATGCCCCTTGTAAATGTCTCGGGCATAGTACAAAGCCGAAAACCTGTTCTTGAACCAGGAAACCTTAAGTCCTAGGTGCCAGCCTAGAATTTATAGCCATGCCTCTGATTTGTTAGTACATTCGCGATTTATAGGCCTCTTTGTGTTTACAAACCTCAGGAGAAAGTGCAAATTCGTACCCCAAGCAGACTGCATGGTTAGTATCACCCAAAATCCACGTGTCAGAAACTTTGTCCCCCAAATCACACATGCATTAATGGTATTTAGAGGCTGGAATGAGGCAAGRTAGAAAGATGGAAAATGAAAGGCTATGGGGAGAGAAAAAGAGTTCCTTACCCGTGCTGGCTGAGAATCTTGTGTATGTGTGTGCATGTGAGTAAGTGTGTGTGTGTGTGTGTGTGTGTGTGTGTGTGTTCGCGCGCGCGCACACGCGCGCACACGCGCGCACACTACATTTAAAAAGGATTCCCTTGACTTTTTTTTCCTGTTTCCATCTTATTAGCCTATATACTTGTATAGTACATTCAGAAACCAATCTACAAATCTACAATCTACAATCTCATTTACGAAGTAACAATTCCTTAGAATTTTTGGTATAAGTATGCCAGAACATTTTAAACCCCTTGAACAATAAAATTTCAAGGACCAAAAAATCATGTATGTATGTATGTATGTATGTATGTATGATGTATGTATGTATATATGTATGTATGTAATTCTGTAAATATAAATCATTGTTAAAATACTTAAGCTTGACTGTGAAGATATTCTCAAACATTGTAAGCCACTTACACTCTCCTCTTAATAACTCCTTCTCCCTCTCAATGCTAGTACTTAAAACTGCAATAAAACCTTTTGTTTATTTATTTATTTTTTGGTCCAGACAGGATCTCCCTGTTTGTCCTAGGCTGGCCTGGAACTCATTGTGTAACTCAAGCTGACTTTAAACTTGACAATCCCTCTACCTCACCTTCTCAACAATTAGCTTTTCCTTAATAAATTTTGAGTTTGCTTGATAGTGTCTCATTTTGTAATTCTCTTCTGTGGTGCAATTCAAGAATCCCAGGCTCACTTAAGTACCAGGCTCTGAAAATAACTCCACAAGGAGCCATGTTTCCCATTGCTACTAACAGGGCCTTTGGGGGGCAATGAATTGGGGTTAGAATTGCTTGGGTGTGGAACCACAGGTGACCTCTTGAGCCTGAGGAGCATGCYTAGCCCTCTTCTTGAGGAGTCAATCCCCAAATACTCCAGGGTCTGTCTTAAGGAGCCAGCCCCTTCYCTCCCTGCTGCCTGTGATATTTCCTGGCCCCAGAATTCTGGACCTGAATCAGCAACCAGCTCACGTGATTGTTGGTCTCCGCCAGCAAAAGGGGACTTGGCAGTACACAAAAAAGACCCTGTCCCTGCCCCCAAAGAGCCAGCAGTTTGGAGACAGTGCTGGAAGGCCCTTAATAGAAAGACTTCCGGTAGAAGGGATAAGCAGACAGTGTGGGTGGGGGATGGCAGAGGCGGGGTGGCCCAAAGCAGCCCTCAAATGGAGTAGGGATARGGAGTCACAGACTACTATCATCTGAGTGGGACTGAATTGATACTGTCTTAGGATTTCCATTCTTGGAGGGGAAGTGATTTCAGCTTACAGTTCCACAGCACAGTCCATTTCTGAGAGAAGACAGGGCAGGAACTCAAACACGGCAGGACCATGACAGCAGGCACAGATGAATGGGCAGAGCTGTGCTGGTTACTGGCTTGTTCTTATGGCTTCCTCGGTCTGCTTTTTTATAGCACCAGGGACCCCTGCTCAGGGGCAGCACCACCCGTAGTAGGCCACCAATAACCATCACCAGTCAAGAAAATGTACCACAAACTTACCTGCAAGCCAATATTATGGAGCCAATCAATCAATTAAGATTCCCTCTTCCTGAATATGTCTTTATTCCTAAATATGTCAAGTTGACATAAAACTAGCCAGCACAGACATGCAGTTTGGAATGGTGTCCCTAGAAATTTAGGGGAAAGGGACAGTAGGGACAAGTACAGAGGCAGCTATGTCCAGTAGACTTGTAGCCTGGAATGACTGTGGAATGGCTCCTCTTTGGCTCCAGGAACTTGTGAGTGGCCTGAGTTCTTTCTGAAGCCACTGTAGTTGAATAAGCTGAGTTTAGTTTTTGAAGCCAAGGCTACTACTGACCCTATACCCATCTATTGGCGTAGCTCCTCTGTGCTTACACGATTCCCTATGGAACATCACCTTCTAATCAGTGTCCTCACTGCAGTCCGATCTTTCCTTTCTGTGGCAGTGACCATAGGGATAAACTTCCTTTATGTCATAGAACGGCCACTGATAGACTCAGATTTTAAGTCTGGGCATTGCCAATTGCACCCTAACATCATCAACGCTGGGACCCCAGTGTGTCGGAAAGTTCTCTAGGGCATCTTATCCAGCATCCCAGGTACTCGGCTAGATTTCGCTGTAGAGTAAATGTCCAGGAATGTTTGAGGACTTGGGGTRATCACGGTGACATCTGCCTCCATCTCCTTAATTTGATCATTGAGGACAACCTGAAATTACATAATAGACCATAGACCATGGGAAAGCAAGGGGCTAGAAATGCTCACAGACAACCTTGAGAGGATCAAGGGACAAAATGGTAGCTACACAGGCTAACAACCCACAGTTTGCCTCCTGGCAGTAAGGCTAGTGCCATGCGCTATGGTAACCAGGTATGTCACCGGCCTTAGGTGATTTAGTGTTTGTTAAGAGGTGGTTTCTAATTCGCAATAAAGTACACAAGTTTATGTGGTACAATGGCATGGCCAGGTTAGGGTCACTTGGCCAAGACAAGTCAGAGCTGAGAAGGAGGTCCCATGTGGCCCCTGAGCCATTGGCTTCTGTCTCCACGCCAGGCTCCTGTCAGTAGACATTGCTTTGGCATTGCCCTGGCTGCAGTGGGGCTTTAAGTTACTTGGTGCTGAAGCTTGCGCTTCTCAGCAAATCCCTCCTGTGAGGCCAGGGACTGCTAAGGAAGAYCCTGAAGCAATTTCCCTTGGAGATCTCATGAGAAGTGGAGGCTGTTAACTTCTTAAGATGGTTGACTTTGACAGCCACATTGGCAACAATGTTTTCCTTCCTGAGGTCTCAGGGAAACACCAAGTTGCTCCCGGAATCTTTGGCCTCCCACCTCTCCTCCATGTTCTCTGTCGGTGGATGATCCCAGGACGCTCCCTTACATGCAGACTTTTATGGACAAGCCATTTCATATTACTGAGTTCCGTATATTATTGTGGCTCATGCGAGACATTTTCCTGCCCACATTTTAGAGAACAATGTCTCACTGAATATAATGGGATGTTAATCCTAGGCTAATCTTGTCCCCTCTATCAAACAGACGGCTCAAGTTAGGTGGATAATGTAGCTTGCCGTACCCCAATACAATTCTAAAGGAACCTGCCATCTATCCTTGAATTATCCTAGACCTAGAGGGGCCTCTGACTTTAACACCTCCGAACTATCCTCAAGTTCTGTGTGCACACCAGGGTAGTTCCTTTTGCAAGTCAAGATACTTCTATCTTCTTCCCAACCTGGGTCATGCGCCTTCCGCAATCAGGGCCTACCTACYGTGAGTCCTTATCTTGATTCCAGAAGTGGTGCTGGTTGGTTTCTGTAAACTTGACGAGAGTCTGTCTGTACACATCTGGGAAGAGGGAGTTTTAACTATGAAAATGCATCCTTAAGATTTGCCTGTTGGCAAGTCTGTAGAACGTTTCCTGACTAATGACTGATGTGGAAGAACTCCACTCACTGCAGGTAGTGCCATGCCTGGGTAATGGTCCTGGAAGGTCTAAGAGAGCAGGTTGAGAGCCRGTAAGCAGTACTCTTCCATAACGTCTGCTTCAGTACCCGTCTCCAGGTTCCTCTCTTGAGTTCCTTCTTTTACTTCCTTTAATGATGAACTGTGATGTGRAAATGTAAGTGAAATAACCCTTTGCTCACTGCCCAGCCCCAAGTTCCTTTTGGGCATGGTGTTTTATCACTGCAATAAAAAGCCAAAATCGTGGCTACATGGGCCCCAGGGATTRGGACATCTGCAGTTCCTTCAGTATCCACAAGAGAGGCTTAGATTAGATCCAGCCATTCCAGCCTCTACTGAAGTGGAYCGTTCTCTAGGTATTGAACAAGACCTAGAGTTCAGCTCTGGAATGGACTTCATTCTGGACTCAACATGTTCTGACCTCCTCTCCTGCWTCCCATATCCTGTATGTTATCCAAGAAYAAACACACGCCAGCCTGACTCAGGCTGTCCTCTTGGCTGTGGGGTGGGGGTTTGGGATCCAGGTCAAGAYGAATAGTTTACATGGGCTCACTATACACATGGTTTCTACAGAGAATGCCTTATTCTGCCAAAGCAGACTTATCCTTTCTGGCAATGGGGCTCTGAGTAGAGAGCCTCATCATCACAGGAGGCCGCAGGGATACCACATAGCTTTGTCACGGACACATTCTGTGTGCTTGCAGAGATCACGACTGGGACCCGTGTTCTACATCCCAGGCTTCGCTTTCCTTTCTYGGGATCTGCCTGTGTTCCTGAAAGCTCYGTCCTCAAACCATTGCCCATGGAACCCAGGATCTCCATGTGAGAAGAAGGTCGCCTCTTCAGAGGTCATGACCCAATAGGATCAGCACTGTCTAGTCCAGTGACTATGCCAGGGAATGGGAAAGAGTCTACCCCTTGGTGTTGAAAGTTGTGACCCCCAAAGATAATGGCTGAGGTYGGGTAGTGCACAAGGCAGTAATGGAAACCATTGAAAGGGGGCAACTGGTCTCCCATACCACCCCGGCTCTCCAGGAGTCCTGGTTTAAGCCTTCTTCTCATGGGCAATCTGACCCTCTGATGTGGCTGTGAGACAATAATGGGTTTGTATCACACTGTCTATTGTATGACACTATTCCTGGGCACACCTGAATAGATGTCTACTCATCCCAGATAGGGAACTGATGATAGACCAAAGCGCAGATACCAAGTCCAACTCAACAAATGAGTGTTATTAGTGTCACTTATGAAAGTATGGGTGAGGGGATACTTATTGGAGTGGAAATGACTCAACGGCAGCTACATCACCAAAGAACTCTACCCCAGCATGACTGACAACTCAGAAAAACTGGAAACCGGAGGCACACAGTACAGCCAGAGGCAGTTACACATGTCAGAGAGTGTCCTTTCCATGTACTTTAGTTGGTCTGAGCCTCTGCCAGGAAGCTCAGCTGGTTTCTGGTTCTTCCAGGATGTTTGGCTAGTCTCTTACTGCTAGGCTGGTCTCTGTTTCTTCCAGACTGCTGAGCTAGCGTGCTGGGTAGTTTTATAACAAYTTGATGCAAGCTTGAGTCATTCGGGAAGAGGGAATCTCACTGAGAAAATGGCCCCACCAGATTGGCCTGAAGACAATCTGTGGTGCTTTTTCTTAATTAGTGATTGATGTGGGAGGGTTCAGCCCTCTGTGGGAGGTGCCACCCCTGGGCAGGTGTTCCTTGAGTGTATAATAGAAGCAGGCTAAGCAAGCGCAGGGGAATAAGTAATTAGCGCTTCTCTAAGGCCACTTTATCAGTTCCTGCCACTTCCTTCAGTGATGTAAGAACTGTGAGCTGAAAACCCCTTTCTCCTTAAATTAYTTTTATCACAGCAATAAAAACCCTAACTAAGACAGCTRGTTTCTGCTCCTTCCAGAGGCCTAGGTTTGTCTGAAAGTGACTTTCAACAATTTTTACTAATAATAAACTCTTGGGGAAGGAGGCGCCTAGTGAATCTGGTCTGCTTTGAGGACTTCCCGGAGCTGTTTTGAGTCATTTACTTCCTGGGTCAAGGAGCTTCCCGGGAGGATGGAGTGTCTCTAATGCTGTGACGAGACACTATGACCAAAAAGCAAGTTGAGAAGAAAGGGTTTATTTGGTTTACACTTCCACATTGCTGTTCATCACTGAAGGCAGTCAGGGCAGGAACTCAAACAAGGCTGGATCCTGGATACAGGAACAGATGCAGAGGTCATAGAGAGGTGCTGCTTACTGCATTGACTCATATGGCTTGCTAGGCCTGCTTTCTTAGGAAAGCCAAGACTACCTGTCTAAGGATAGCACCACCCACCATGGGCCGGGCCCACACCCATTGATTACTAGTTGAGGAAACACCTAACAGCTAGATCCTCAGCTGAGGCTCCTTCCTCTCTGATGACTCTAGCTTGTGTCAAGTTGATACACAAAACTGTCCAGTGCACCTTAGAACACCCTGTCATAAAATACTTGGTGGTCTCAACCTCCCCTTGTATATTCTATGTCTTAAGAGGTTTCCTTCCAAGATGGAAGGCTTTAATCTAGGAGCAGACTGCTACACAACAAAGGTTTCCCCTCATTCAGGAACACATTACACAGGAATTACTCTCTTGACTGTATCACAGGGTTGCCTGACGGGAACTCTAAGCCCCAAATTTGGATTCTAGGAGCATGTGCTGCTGAAAGACAGAATTCTYGGGGTCATGTCCACAGCAAGCCTATGGCCTGTACATTATATTTCTAAATATAGGCTATAGGTCTTGAATGAGACAGTAAGTTTTAAGTGTGAGGTACAACTAGCCTATAAAACAGTGAGGTAGAACAGAAGTGGGAGCTCTGTACAACCACGGCCTGTTTTCTTCTGGAGGATTGGAGTGTTTTGGAGATGCGCTGGTCACCACGTACAGTTAACTATGGTCCAAGTATCCTGACCTTCAGCAGGGAGAGGTTCAGTTGAGGTAAACTGAAGTCTGTCTCATTTGTAAACTTGGAGAGGACACCAGAGGTCTAGAGGCTTCGTCTGTCCTGAGAGCTCGTCTGGTTTTTGCTTTAAGGCTTTCATCTTGATCTCTGATGGTGGTGTACCTGGAAGGCTGTCACTGAGGGCCCAGCAGCACTCATGGCTTGTCGTATCCACGTAGAGCTTGTGAGTCTTGGATTCTGGCACCAGTATCATCTAATTGTACAATTTAGAAACTAGCATCTAGTATGTTTGGGTGCTATAACAAAATATAGTCAGGGTAAGTTAATTTTTATTTATTTGTTTATTTTGTTTTTTTTCAAGGAAGGATTTCTCTGTGTAACCCTGGCTGTATTGGAGTCCACTCTATAGATCAGGCTGGTCTTTTAGTCAGAGATCTGCCTGCCTCTGCTTCSTGGGTGCTAGGATTAAAGCTGTGCACAACCACCACCAGGCAGAGTCTGGGYGAGTTAGAAATAGAATTTTATTTTTCATAGTTCTAGAAGCTGCAAGTTCACGATCACCAGGAGAGTCAGTGTTTGGTGAGGGCAACTTCCTCATAGATGGTACCACTGGTGTATTCTCAAATGGCAGGTGATATAGAGTTCCCTTAAGTGTCTTATGTAAGGTAACTACTGTAACAAACTAAGTATCCCCTAAGGGAGCTGGAGAGATGGCTCAGCAGTTAAGAACACTGACTAGTCTTCTAGAGGTCCTGAGTTCAARTCCCAGTAACCACATGGTGGCTCACAACCATCTGTAATGAGATCTGATGCCCTCTTCTGGCGTGTCTGAAGACAGCTACAGTATACTTACATATAATACATAATTTTTTTTTTAAAAAAGCCCCATCTAATATCATCCTCTGGGGACCAGGTTCCCATACAGGATCCTGGGGGACATGACATTTCAGACCACAATAGTTTGCCCTCCTTTAAGTCCTGAGCACTTTGCATTGAGGTCTCTAAATACACCTAGGTAGCTTTCCTGAGCATTTTGTATAAACAGCATCAAGCCACAGCTTCAAGAGCTTTGTATCTCTCTTTCAAATGCCCATAACTACTCATCTGCACCTTTCAACCCTGTTCCTCTTTCCTGATTCGAGACCACATGCTTTCGATACAGTAAATGCAACACCCTGCTTGTTTCCCATAATCTGCCTGTGCTGGTCTCTATAGCCTGGTATCTTGGTGAGACTCCCTACTGTTAGGGGATGGTTTGTGCACTTTGTATTTCAGATGCTGATTTCTATGCCCAGAGATGTTCTTGCAGTCTGGACGTTGGCGTTGTCCGATTATTAGAGCATCTCATGTCTCAGTGTAAAAATGATTTTCCCATCACCTGTGAATGGTTTATAATAAAGACATGATCAGCCTATAGCTAGGCAGGAGGAGAGGGGAGGCTG
>BDUI01000608.1:85237-95391 GCA_002335545.1 Apodemus speciosus | reverse complement strand
AGGAAGAAGCCCTCCTCAGGCTGCTAGAAGTCAGCTAGCTCCCCAGCACCCTGCTACAGCCACAGCTGTGGGGAAAATGCAATTTCCTGTGAGCCAGAGACTTGCACACCCCGTTTGAGAACTTTTGTTTTGTTTACAGTTGCAATCTTCAAGTGATCTTTTTTCTCTCTCTCTCCCTCAATCTCTTCTGATCCCTGACAATTTAAACACAACTTCGACTCAACTACATCCAATAAATGAGTTGAGATATACTTACTCTCTCCAGCTAAATAAAATTAGTAGCTTTAAACTATGGGAAGGCAGGCCTGTGGAGGCCTGCCCTTGACTACTTAGATAATAAATAAGTCCCTGGTCATCTAGACTTTCATCTATCTGGGAGAGGAATGCCCAGGATTGGGTACAATGGTGACAGGCAGAGCCACAGCCAATGATGGAGCCCAGAAGGACTCCCTGCCTTTTCTGGAAGAGGATGACAGGAGTTTGCAGCAATTTCAAGACACTAGCAATGCTGTGATCCTTTAAACTGTAATCCATCACCCACCCAGCAGGTTCATCTCTTACTTTGAACTTGAATAGCAGTGCAAGGAAATGTTATCTATGCGGTTGAGGAAAGCACGTACCAATAATGGTGTCCCCTTTAAAGGGCATTCTGGAAAGTGACAAGTTCTCTATTAAGACGCACACTACAGAAAAAGAAGAAAAAAAACATTATTTTCCCAAAGCAACTCTTATGGCTGACCTCACTACACCTTAAACAGTGTCTAACCAGCACCCGACTTTCCCGCCCACCTCTCATGCTGGCCAGGTCATAAGCAAGTCCAGGCTATCACCCCAGATGGATACAAGGAAGAAGATACTACAGACCTATCTTGAACACAGAAGCTTGGGGAGCCCTCTTAAAGAACCTGTGTGAGCTCAAGAGATCCGAGTAAGGTTAAGAACACTTTAAGTCAGTTACAGCTCAGTGGAGGAGCACATTAGCCTCGCTTGAGCCCTGGGATAATCTTGACCATCACCTGATTGTATTTAGTCTGTTAAGAGTTTCTAGAGAAGCTTCCCAGAGGAGAAAAGACCCACCCTGAATGTGGGCAGCACCGCTGCATGGTTTTTCTCTCGATGACCAAATAAAATGGAACATTAACATCACCCCATCTCTATACCTCCTCACCACTCAAGCTACGTAACCAGCTCCTCAMATTCCTACAGCTACAGCTACAGCTGTTCTCACTGCCTCAGTTTCCCGGCCATGATGGGTCTGCGTAAGGGGAGGAGCTGACACTAAGGTCTAGTTCCCAAACTGGCCCCTGACTGGTCAGTAAAGAAGGCCAAGCCAACTGCTGAGCGGAGGTGCAGGTGGGACTCCCAGGTCCCAGGAGGAAAAGAGAGATGCAGGGAAAGAGAGGGGCTTTTTCCTGCCATGTTTGCAGTCATGTAAGATCTCGGGGGAAGCCAGGGCCTGTGGCTCTGCTGGGGGTCGGTTGCCAGAGATGTTTGGCAGGGGCTGGACCCCCAGAGCATAGGCAGGTAGGAGAGAAGCCAGGTCAGTGCTGGCGGTGCAGATCCAGCTAAGCCGGTGGAACAAGGGAGCCAGGAGCGGGCTGGTAGTGCAGCCACGATGCTGGGGAAAGCATGATTCTAAAAATACATGCAACGGCTGTCCCATCAAAATGAGCCTTTCTGTCTGAGATTTTTCTGCTTTTTCTGATATTTTGTAATAGCAATTGAAGCAGTTCAATGATCCAGACCCTGAGGTCAGCCTTGTCTCACAAAAAAACGACAACCACTACAAAACAAAATTACCCACTTAGGAAGCAACGGCTGTCCTGGACCCAAATATGCATTCCCCCAGGAGCAAAATCTCAAACGGCCACATAGTCAGGTGCTTGAATGAGCACCTAGAGATACGCAGGCACAGGGCAGGTGAGCACCCAGGGTTGATAGATAGAGGGCAACTATGTGGGCTCCATAAGTGTGTGTGGGAGGGGGCATCTTGAGGCCACAGGTGTAAGGGAGGTGAGCACTGGGTCACACTGGTGCAAGACAGGGGAGCACTGGGGTTCAGAAACACAGGGCAGGTAAGCACCAGGAATCCATGGGATATGGCAGGAGGATGTCTGGGGATGTAACAGGTGTAAGGCACAAGATCATTACAGAAGCACAGTGCAGTGAGTCCTGAGAATCAGATCAGTAAAGCCCACGCCCTCAAAGATAGGCCTGGATGGGCTTTAGGCCTAAAGTTCTGGTGGATACTAATCATTTATTAGTGCCGCTGTTTTGATTTGTGACATAATAAAATAATGACTATATGCACGGGTAGGAACGCAACAGGTCGGCATGTGAGTTAAACCACGTAGAGAAGACAATTAAGGCAGTGGGTCAAATGCAGTAACATCTGAGCACCTCTGTCGGTGGAGGAGGCGCTGTACACACAAGGAGCCTGGTGGGGAACTAGCCGAAAGGGCCATCCTTCAGAGCATCTCTGCGGATACGGCCTGCCTGGGCACCACCCAACCTGAGATGCTCACGTATGCCTCTCCCTCATGCTGGCCATCCCCACTTGTTTTCCACATACAAGACATCATATGGCAATGCAGAAACAATTTTCAGTGTGTTTCTTTTATTTATAAACCTAGAATCTCACGCCAGTCAACAGGACCAGGGACAAACTCCCTGAAGTATGGTGCTAGCCGATGAAGCCTCTATTGTAATGATAGGACCAGGAACAGACACAGGTGACACCAGTGGGCACAGACAGCCCCTCTCCTTACACCGCCTGCCTGCGACGACTCCTCTGTCTGTCCTCATGCCTACTCACTGGTGCCTTCACACACCTGTTCTTTAGAGTCATCACTTGGACCCTCCCTCACACTCCCCCAGAATGACCACTTGGGTCCCAGAGTGATGGCTCAGGCCCCTCACTAACCCCTGACCCCTGCTTGTCAATGTCTGCTCCTCCTGCCTCTCCTCCTCTTCTTCCTCCTCCTCCCTCTATACTGCTACAACAGCCTAGCTGGTCTCTTCATATCTACTATTAAAATGAAAATACATTCAGTGGTTTTTCTTCGGAATAATTTGTAATTCCTCAAAAATAACATAAAAATGTAAAGCAAATATATGCCCATAACGTTCTGCTGATGGCCACTCACCATGTTACATTTGACGGCACACCTCACAGCTCACATACGTGAGAATATGATAATTCCAATAAGTATCCTTTTCATAAGTCCACTACCAAGTATAACCTCTCTTCTTCCAGATACTCAGTCCCAACGCAAGTCTCAATAGATACAAGAAAATTGAAATAACTCCATGTATGTAATCAGACCACCATGGATTAAAGCTGGACTCCAACCACAACAGAAAGTCTACGAACTCAGAAAAACTAAACAGCTCTCCACTCAATGACCACTGGGTCAAGGAAGAAAAAAAAGAATCCAATGAAAATGAATACCCAACACACCCAAACTTATGAAGCACAGGAAAGAATGCTAGGAGGAAGTTCACAGCACTATGTACCTTCATAAAGAAATTAGTGAGATTCATATTAGCAACTTAACAGCATACCTGAAAGCTCTAGAGAAAAAAGTAGCCAACATACCTAAGAGGAATAGACAGCAGGAAATAGTCAAACCCAGGGTTGAAATCAATAGACTAGAAACAGAGAAAACAATACAAAGAATCAGAGAAGCCAGAGTTGGTTCTTTGAGAGAAATCAACAAGATAGACAGATCCTTAGCCAAACTAACTAGATTATCAAATTAACAAAATCAAAAATGAAAAGGGAGACATAACAGATACTGCTGAAATCCAAAGAATCATTAGGTCTAACTTGAAAAACCTATACTACACAAAATTGGAACATCTAAACAAAATGAATTATTTTCTTGATAAAAATCACTTACTAAAGTTAAATCAATGTCAAGGTTAAACAATTTAAAAATTTAAATAGACCTATAACCCCTAGGGGAATATAAGTAGTCATTAAAAATATACCAACCAATAAATAAATAAATAAATAAATAAATAAATAGGCTCAGAGCCAGATGGTTTTAGTACAGAATTCGACCAGATTTTCAAAAGAGTTAGTAACAATAGTCCTCAAATTATTCCACAAAATAGAAACAAAAGGAATATGGCCAAATTTATTTTATGAGGCCACAGTCACTCTGATACTGAAACCACACAAAGACTCAACAAAGAAAGATAATTGCAGACCAATTTCCTTTATGAACTTCCATACAAAAATACTCAATGAAATACTTGCAAACTGAATACAAGAACATATGGAGCCGGGCGTGGTGGCGCACGCCTTTAATCCCAGCACTTGGGAGGCAGAGGCAGGTGGATTTCTGAGTTCGAGGCCAGCCTGGTCTACAGAGTGAGTTCCAGNAAAAAAAAAAAAAAAAAACAACCACAACATCTTCTCATTAGATGCTGAAAAAGCCTTTGACAAAATCCAACACCCCTTCACAATAAGTCTTAGAGAGACCAGGGATACAAGGCACATACCTAAACCCAATAAAGGCAATATACAGAAAGCCAGTAACCTAAGTCAAATTGAATGGAGAGAAACTTAAAGCAATTCCTCTAAAATCAAAACCAAGACAAGGGCTTTCCACTCTCTCCACATCCATTCAACACAGTACTTGAAGGTTTAGCTAAAGTAGTAAGACGACTAACAGGGATCAAGGGGAAACAAATCGGAAAGGACGGAAAAAGTACCGCTATTCACAGATGATATAGTATACATAAGTGACTTCAAAAATTCTACCAGAGAGCTCCTGCAGCAGATAAATACCTTCAGCAAGGTGCTGTATACAAAATTAACTCAAAACATGGAACTAGTGCTCCTCCTTAATATAAGCAATAAACAGGCTAAGAAAGAAATTAGGTAAACAGCACCCTTCACAATAGCTACAAATATAAAATATCTTGGTGTAACTCTAACCAAACAAGTGAAAGACCTGTGTGATAAGAACTTCAAGTCTTTGAAGAAAGAAACTGAAGGAGATGTCAGAAGATGGAAAGATCTCTGATGCTCACAGATTAGTAGAATTAACATAGTCCAAATGGCCATCTTACCAAAAAGCAATTTACAGGTTCAATGCAATTCCCATAAAAATTCCAACACAATTCTTTACATACCTCGAAAGGGCAATTTTCAGCTTCATATGAAAAAAAAATCCAGGATAGCTAAAACAATCCTGTACAATAAAAGAACTACAAACACTTGATTTTTGACAAAGAAGCCAAAACTATACAATGGAAAAAAGAAAGCCTCTTCAACAAATATTGATAGTCTGACTGGATGTCTGCACATGCAAGAATGCAAAAAGATCCTTAGCCATCACACTGCACAAAACTCAAGTCCAAGTAGATCAAAGGCCTCAACATAAAACCTGATACACTAAATCCGATAGAAGAGAAAATGTGTAATAGCCCTGAACTCACTGGCACTGGAGACATCTTCCTGAACAGAACACCAATATCTCAGGCACTAAAATCAACAATTAATAACTAGGACCTGATGAACCTGAGAAGCTCCTGTAAGGCACAGGACACCATCAAAAGGACAAAATGGCAGCCTACAGACTGGAAAGAGCTCTTCACCAAGCCTCCATCCAACCTGAGGGGCAATATCCAAAATATATAAAGAACTCAAGAAATKAGACATCAACAAACCAAATAACCCAATTTTAAAAATGGGGTACAGATCTAAACAGAACTCCTGACAGAGGAATCTATAATGGTTGAGAAGCACTTAAAGAAATATTTAGGGCTGCTGAGATGGCTCAGCGGTTAAAAGTACTGACTGCTCTTCCGAAGATTATGAGTTCAAATCCCAGCAACCACATGGTGGCCCACAACCATCCATAATGAGAAACAAAACAAAACAAAAAAAAACCTATGGGCCAGAGTGAGCAGAGCCGGAACAAGAGGGAGAAGCGTAGGGGAGAAAGAAAAGAAGAAGAAAAAGAAAAGAAATGAAATGTTTAACATCCTTAGTCACTAGGGAAATGCAGAATGGGTAAGATCAAAAGCGCAAGTGACAGCACATGCTGGCGATGATGTGGAGCAATAGAACACTCTCCTCCATTGCTGGTGGGAGTGCAAACTAGTACAGTTGATTTCTACTCTGGAAATCAATTTGGTGGTTTCTAAAAAATTGGGAATAACTCTATCTCAAGTCCCAGCTATACTACTGGGCATATGCCCAAAAGATGTCCCAGCAAGCCATCAGGACACTTGCTCAGCCATGGTCACAGAAACTTTATTGGTGACAGCCAGAAACTAGAGACAACCCAGATGTGCCTCAACCGAGAATGNTCTATCTCAAGTCCCAGCTATACTACTGGGCATATGCCCAAAAGATGTCCCAGCAAGCCATCAGGACACTTGCTCAGCCATGGTCACAGAAACTTTATTGGTGACAGCCAGAAACTAGAGACAACCCAGATGTGCCTCAACCGAGAATGKAAATGTGGKACGTCTACACGATAGAATATTACTCAGCCATTTAAAACAATGACGTCATGAAATTTACAGGCAAATGGATGGAACTGGAAAAGGTCGTTCTGAGTGAGGAACGGAGACCCTGGAAGACAAACATGGTGTGTACTAACTTATAAGTGGATATTAGTCATAAACTACAGTATAACCATGCTACAATCCACAGACACAAAGAAGCTAAATAACAAGGAGGGCCCAAGGGGGAATTCCTGAATCTCACTCAGAAGGGAAAATAGAACAGGCATTGGGAGTGGAGGGAAGGAGGACCGGAGGGATTGGGTGTGGGGAGGACAGGGGGAGAGGGAACTARAATCTGGTGGTGCTGGTGGTGCTGGTGGTAGGGATTCTCTGGGATTTTCCTAGAAACCTAGGAGGATGGAAACTCCCAGGAATCTGTGGGGTGACTCTAGGTAAGACCCCTAGCAAAAGGTGACATGGAACCTGAAACTGTCATCTCCTGTAGTCAGGCAAGACTTCCAATAGAAGGATGGGRACACAAACCCAGGCACAAAGCCTTCAACCCAAACTTTGTCCTGCCTACAAGATGTGCAGGGGTAAGATGGAACAGAAACTGATGGAATGGCCAACCAGTTTCTGGCCCAACTTAAGACCCAGATAAGCCAACAAGAACCTGAGTTTTCTATCACATTCACTAACTAGGAATATACTGACCTGATTATGCTGTAAGATCCCTGTGGACATTAACATACGATCTGAGAAACCATTCCTTGCTCTGCAGTACTTACTATAAAGAAGAAATCTGCAGCTGATATATCCCTATGTCCACCCACAGTTACCAGTCCTGTAGCATGTAAGACACATCAGAGCCGCTCAGCTTGATATACTAGACCAGACGGAGGAAGCACGACTGCATACTCCTGGGACAAGAGCAAGCCAGGGCAGTAGCGAGATCTCCAACAGAAGGGAACAGCTACCACCTGTTACGGGAGGTCTGGTCTGACCTCAGGATACCCTTCCCCCATTCTGAAGTGAAGGCCAGCAGCTTCCGGCCCCAGACCTACCTGCTTGTCTCATAAGCTCTCCTCCCAGACCCCTGAAAACCAAATGGAAAAAGACAGTTAAACTCTTTTACACATGAAACACCCCACTAAAGTGCCTGAAAAATGAGCTACAGTTTTTGCTGTGAAAAGATCATCCTCTGGCAGACTTCTGTCCTTTGAGCTTCCACAGGACTCTTGGTCATCACTGATATGTCACACAGAACCCATCCCAAACGCTGCTTAACACACCCCACAACAATGCCGAGATGGGCGTCACACAGCCCAAAGCCGTAGTACCCTCATGTCCATCATCACCCTGCCTGCCAGGAGCTACTCAGCCAATGCAGCGGCAGGAGCTGGGAAATGCCCAAAGGAGAAAACAGCACTGGTGAGGGGACGCTCTGGTTTCTAGACCAAACAGCAACAAGATTTGCCTTAAACAATTAGGAAGCCAGAAAAACTGTGTGATGCACAGCAGACTAGAAGGAAGTGTAGCATAGAGCTTCTGGTATATCGGGGCACGGCCATAGAAATTTCCATGGGCAGAAGATGTAGGGGAAGGCACATGGAATCCTGATGTCCTGTCAAGACAGGCTTGAAAGAGAGGGATGGTGAGTAGGTGAAGACATAAAGGCCAGAGCCTACAGCATAGGTGTAGTGAAAATCAGGGATTATGGGTTGTTTAAAAACACAGAAATAAGAAAGTGWTTCAGTTTTAATCCCGGGAGTGRCAAAATGGGGCTGCTGTGAACTGGCCCCAGCAGCTGACCGTGATTTGCCTCGTGCTCTGGCAGAAGCACGGTTTTGCCAGCTGYAGATTGTTTTTGCAATTATGTGGTATTTGCAATAGTGGGAATTTTTCAGAGTATATAAAGGCTACAGACCCAATAGGTGGGGTTGGTGGCTTCAGTTTATTAGTAGTCTCGTTCAAAGAAGAAACAAAAGGAAAGAAATTAGATTCAGGGCTCTCTCCCTCTTTCCTTCCCTCTAGCCTTCTTTCTCTCCTATCTAGTGATAGAGAGTGAAACTAGGGAGATAAAGGGTGGGAAAAAGAAGAATCCACAATGTAGCAAAGACCAGCTATAAGCAAAGAAGAAAGAAACTGGATTCACAGATCTCTCTTCACCTCTTTCCTTCTCTCCAATCTAGTGATGGGGGTGAGGTGGTTTGAATATGCTTGGCCCAGAGAACAGCACTGTTGGGAGGTGTGGCCTTATTGGAGGAAGTATGTCACTGTGGGTATGTATGGGCTTTAAGACTCTCATCCTAGCTGCATGGAAGCAAGTCTTCTCCAACAAGATGTTGAACTCCTCCTGTACCATGCCTGCCTGGGTGCTGCCATGCTTCTGCCTTGATGATACTGGACTGAATCTCTGAACCTGAAAGCCAGCCCCAACCAAAAGCTGTCCTTATAAGAGTTGCCTTGGTCATGGTGTCTGTTCACAGCAGTAAAACCCTAACTAAAATGGGGGTAAACCCTGGCGAAATAGAAGGCAGGAAAAAGAAGAACCCACAAAGTAGCCAGGACAAGCTACACACAGGTGTAAAGAACAGGTGAGGACCTGTGAGTGGGTCCTGATGCTGAGCTGCATGTGCTGGGAAGAACTCCTGCCTAGATGGAGACACAAGAAAGACGACGACAGGGCACCTCTCAGATCCACTAAGGCTGGGAACCATCTCCACCAGTCAGGAAGGAAGGGCCATGGTAGGATCCACAGAGTGACTGTGAACCAGCAGCAGGCTAACATTGCTTTGGATGCGACACAAGGCTTTGATGCAGTCTTGTTCAAACAAACAAATATAATGTGTGTGTGCGTGTGTGTGTGTGTGTGTGTGTGTGTGTGTGTGTGTGTGTACCAAATCCAGAAATATAAATTTCCGAAAATGAGAATTCAATGGAGAGCTACCACAACTAGAGAGTCAACAACAGAGAAATTCACACATGAGGTCATTGATGCTCATATWAATTAACTGCTCATATTTTCTAAAAGGATGGAAGSAAATGTAAAGCAGGAGGAGAAAAGGGGAGATGGGGAGACACAAAGACCAAGAGACATATTTAAGAACTTGAATATGTAAAAGAAAAATTATGCCAAACATAATTACCAGAAGATTAGAAAGAACAGAAGAAACGTGTTTACTTAGAGCAGCAGAAAGTGAGCTGAGCTGGGGGAGGCACRGGCTGCAGAGACCAAACGGTTGGTGCCGAGGAGACAGAACACCAGGATGCTCTACCTACCTCACGGTGGTGCTTACAGGCTGTGCCTCTGAAAACGCTTGCCAAATATTACACAATTAAAGTTGATGAGTTTTATCAGATGTCAACCATTCAAAAAAAGGTTATGTAATCTATAGGCTAGCTAGCAGAATAGTAAACCCCACACTTGCCTTCCAGCACCTAGGGGAGATGGCGATGAAGGCTGGCGTCTCCCCTAAGCCTCCCACGGCCACTAATCCTGCTAGCATACCAGCCTGACCCGGTGGCACCCAGAAGTACACTATGACCACCAAAGACAGCGCAAACCCTGTGTCATCACTCTCAAAGGGTACCTATCCTCCTATTTGGGGACTGAGATACCACTTCTCTGACACCTTGTAGCTTACAAGCTCTCCAAATAAAATCACGCTGTTCTTCCAAATTCT
>BDUI01000608.1:18005-43909 GCA_002335545.1 Apodemus speciosus | reverse complement strand
GGATAGCCTTCAGGAATTAATTCTCTCTTTCCACCATGTGAGTTCCAAGCAGCCAACTCAGGGTGTCAGAGTTGGTAGCAAGTGGCTTTATCTGAGCCATCTCAATGGTCTAGAATTTAATTTTATAAGAAAATCAATTGTTAATTTTTAAAAGCCTCTTACAAGTAGTAACGGAAAACAGCAATAGAGAAAAACTTAAGAAAAAACTTGATTTTTTACAATGCACAGATAGGCTATTCATTCAAAGTCACACACACTAAGTGGACTTTTCTAAAAGAGCATGCTGAAAGTCAACTTCTTGATCCCGGTGGGGCAGCCACRCTGTGGTAAGGAACACTGGACAGCTCTCGCTGGTATCTTTTAAATGCGWAACTTGAGGACTAGGAGTATGGTTCGCTGGTACAGAACTGGTGTGGAGTATGTGTGCGRCCTGGGTTCAGTTTCCAGCATCCTCCTACCTAAAGCGACAGAGGAGCCTCCCGCTGGCATYGTGGCTCRGGCAGGGTCTGTAGCTACATGCTCCTTGACATGCCRGGGGGGCTCCAAAGCAACTTGGGGTTCAGTGGTTAGCCTTACTGCCAGGAACTCACCACTAACACTGAAGGCCATCAAGGGAGGATTCGGAGCAGATAGATAAATCAAGAAATTTAGTCAAATACCAGCAGCAGACACAACGGGCATGTGAGTGTCGAGGGACTACAAAGGCAAGACAAATGGAACACGCTGCTTCTAGGACTGCATGTATGCCACCCTCTGAGCCTGAGCTCTACATCCTCACCACACATGGGCCAACCCTGTGTCTGCCAACAGTGTGAGGAGGGGCGCCACTCAGGGATGTGCATGTGCCATTATCCACCCGAAAATAGCACCTAGAAATATACAGGCAAAAAGAAAAAAACAAACAAAAAACAAACAAACAAACAAACAAACAAAAAACATGAAGGACTATTAATGTTATAAAACAAAATCTCTGCCTTTCTGTTTCTAAGGATTTTCCTATATAAATATGAAATAGTTATAGTTCAATGGAATCTATTTCATACACCCCGGATATTTCACAGAGGCTGTAAAATGTGCACAGGACGAGTGCAAGGGGCCCTGGACAYACACACACACATCCTAAGGGAACAATATGGGAGGTAGTGTGTCGTCATTCAGATGTGGGGTCACCTAGGCTGCTCCTGCTAAGAACCCCCAAATAAGGCCTATCCCCTGACAAGTCTCAGTTCCTGAATATCACAACATTAGGAATATAATTGTGGCTTCTAGATGTCTAAGATGGAGCCCATTTTCCCCAGAAGTTTCTCATACTAGTGGCCACACTGACGTCTTGGGCATAGTGTGTAGGCTCCAGGAAGTAGTCACCCCAGGACCAGCTATTCCTGGCCTCTTCCCAGCCAATCTCTGTGTTAGCTCCATGCACAGAAACAGCTCCTCTATTCCAACAGCTTGGCCCGGCCCCACCTCCCATCCTTCCCAGAGGCACTCTGTGATCGTGAAGGCTGGCTCCTTCACCTCATTCTTGAGATCCCGATAGGTYCTACCCAGTTCCCAACTAGCCTTACAGTCCCCTCCTCTCCCAGAGCTCCCATTGCAAAGTATGTCCCAGAGACTCCCTTATCCCACCAGGCTTCCCTGCACCCCAGGAAACAGGCACACCACCAGGCAGACTCTCAGGARCAGGAAGCAGATGAACAGCAAGCCAGAGGCTGCACCCAGTTATCTGATAGACTCTTCATTACTCCTGTACACACTTGATGTTTCCTCAAACACAGAGCTAATGGTTAAATATAAACCTAGCAATATGCAACCACCTTGGGTGCTATGGATTAGAAATTATGTCTACAATTATCTCGACTTGAACTATATCCAATCTGCAATGCTGAAAAGGTCCTCTGTTCGACTGAAGCAGGCCTAGCTGGCCTGGACTTACTCCCAATTTGTAGTCTATAGCTTGAATTCACAACTCCGTTAATTAACAGGTTGCCCACTAGGGAGCAAACAATGTCAAGAAAATTGACTGTGGCACCTGTGGGAGGGCAGTGTCCACATACGTAGTCACTGCCAGCTAGACTCCCTGGAGCTCAGTAGGCACCACAGCCCGGATGCTCTGGGCAAGGCCAGMCAGCAAGCCTCTGGCCTCAGGGAAACCTGAATGTGTTCTCTAAGTGTCAACTCATCACTCCACAGGACAAAATCAATTTCCAGACCGACAACTACAAGCAGCCATGTCAGCACTCTCGATGTCCACTTCACATCTACCCTACACCTTGCCAGGAAACTGATGCCACCCAGAGCAACCCCAACAGGCAGGCACAGACCTCCCACACCATAGTACCTGGCCTGGCAAGAGCACCCAGGTTTCTGTCCCCAAACTGAAGTAAGATCATTTTGGAAACTAGCCCTTCTTAGGGACTTGTGACATAGCCGGCCACAAGAAACTTAAGTGATGGGTCCAAATCCGCTAACGGTATGTCTTGATGGACTGTCTCAGAGTGTAATCCTATTTACTGTTCAGAGGACCAACTGCCTGGGAGGATGCCTGATGGTTCTGACTACCCCGCCCATCCGAGAGGCCACAGGAGGTGCAGGCTCCAAGAACCCACTCACATCTTGCCTATCTCCAGACAGAGCCAGAACCTTCAGATGTCAGAATATGCTGAAACTGCCATGCCTGTGTCATCCTAAGCTAGAAAAAGCAGAAAGTGAAACTCATTAGGGCCTCAGGCCCCACAGCCACCCATAGATGCCAATGCTGCCCAGCAAAGGCCTGACTGTCTTCCCCTATTCTGGCCCACAGCCAGTCAGCAGTCTTCAGGAACAGCATCCTGGCTTTTCTTGTGCTGAGATACTTAAAAGCATCCTCCATAGACACACNGTAGTCACCCCAGGACCAGCTATTCCTGGCCTCTTCCCAGCCAATCTCTGTGTTAGCTCCATGCACAGAAACAGCTCCTCTATTCCAACAGCTTGGCCCGGCCCCACCTCCCATCCTTCCCAGAGGCACTCTGTGATCGTGAAGGCTGGCTCCTTCACCTCATTCTTGAGATCCCGATAGGTYCTACCCAGTTCCCAACTAGCCTTACAGTCCCCTCCTCTCCCAGAGCTCCCATTGCAAAGTATGTCCCAGAGACTCCCTTATCCCACCAGGCTTCCCTGCACCCCAGGAAACAGGCACACCACCAGGCAGACTCTCAGGARCAGGAAGCAGATGAACAGCAAGCCAGAGGCTGCACCCAGTTATCTGATAGACTCTTCATTACTCCTGTACACACTTGATGTTTCCTCAAACACAGAGCTAATGGTTAAATATAAACCTAGCAATATGCAACCACCTTGGGTGCTATGGATTAGAAATTATGTCTACAATTATCTCGACTTGAACTATATCCAATCTGCAATGCTGAAAAGGTCCTCTGTTCGACTGAAGCAGGCCTAGCTGGCCTGGACTTACTCCCAATTTGTAGTCTATAGCTTGAATTCACAACTCCGTTAATTAACAGGTTGCCCACTAGGGAGCAAACAATGTCAAGAAAATTGACTGTGGCACCTGTGGGAGGGCAGTGTCCACATACGTAGTCACTGCCAGCTAGACTCCCTGGAGCTCAGTAGGCACCACAGCCCGGATGCTCTGGGCAAGGCCAGMCAGCAAGCCTCTGGCCTCAGGGAAACCTGAATGTGTTCTCTAAGTGTCAACTCATCACTCCACAGGACAAAATCAATTTCCAGACCGACAACTACAAGCAGCCATGTCAGCACTCTCGATGTCCACTTCACATCTACCCTACACCTTGCCAGGAAACTGATGCCACCCAGAGCAACCCCAACAGGCAGGCACAGACCTCCCACACCATAGTACCTGGCCTGGCAAGAGCACCCAGGTTTCTGTCCCCAAACTGAAGTAAGATCATTTTGGAAACTAGCCCTTCTTAGGGACTTGTGACATAGCCGGCCACAAGAAACTTAAGTGATGGGTCCAAATCCGCTAACGGTATGTCTTGATGGACTGTCTCAGAGTGTAATCCTATTTACTGTTCAGAGGACCAACTGCCTGGGAGGATGCCTGATGGTTCTGACTACCCCGCCCATCCGAGAGGCCACAGGAGGTGCAGGCTCCAAGAACCCACTCACATCTTGCCTATCTCCAGACAGAGCCAGAACCTTCAGATGTCAGAATATGCTGAAACTGCCATGCCTGTGTCATCCTAAGCTAGAAAAAGCAGAAAGTGAAACTCATTAGGGCCTCAGGCCCCACAGCCACCCATAGATGCCAATGCTGCCCAGCAAAGGCCTGACTGTCTTCCCCTATTCTGGCCCACAGCCAGTCAGCAGTCTTCAGGAACAGCATCCTGGCTTTTCTTGTGCTGAGATACTTAAAAGCATCCTCCATAGACACACRGCAAACACCAGGAGCTAACAACAAATGTGGCGTGAGGCAATGATCACCAACGACTGGGTGCTAAATGGAGACCGGCCTGGTAAGGGCAGGGTGCTATGATACGGATCGCTGAAAAGGAACTGATTTATATAGAAAGGACAATGTGGGAAAGAGTAATGACTGATCCTGTAACAAACAAACAAACAACAACAACAAAAAAAAAAAAATAGGGAAGCCAGGCTGCTGCCTCTGATTTATCCTAAAGTAGTGAGGGCAGCAGCCTGGCACACAGACGGGCTGGGCCCCAACTTCTGCTGCTCCTGGGGGGCRGGGAAACTCTGAAGATGACCTCCTGAGCCGTCCAGCCTCTGCCATGTGAAAGGAAGAMATCGAGTTTCCAGCTCTGATATTCGGGGTCTAGGACACAGAAGTCAGAGTCTCTTTAATGGCTAGGAGGGCACTGGGCACTCGYAGAGCTGGGCTCAGGGGAGGGAGATAGCAACTGGCAACAGGAACCTCTTTTSCTTCCACCTTTRTATAATCATTATCAGACAGAAAGTCAAAAACAGCCCTTTCCAGATTCAACAGGTTTAAAATAAGGAAACTGTTCAATAGCTTTGAACAAAAACCTTTCTCATGGTTCCAATTACACACTGCAAATGCATGTCAAATATATATATCATACCCCAGAGGGCTTCCTTTTGGCAACCTGGGAGTCCGGCAAGGTAATTTAAACACCCTTCTCTCTAGACAGCGTGTCATTTGTTTAACACAGGCTGCCTAAGGAAGCAGCGGCCTCCAGTGATTTAACCCCCAGAGCCCCGCATTCCTCACTGCAGGGTCTGTAGAGCCTGTAAGCCAGGGACACAAAGATTTCAGCTATCATCTGCATAAGCAGAAACAACCAGCCCATAAAAATCACCACACAGTTACATCTCCTGACAGCCACTCAGCCATACTAATTTAAAACAAGTTAACACGCTGGGCAACTGTGGGTTGTACAGGTTCCTGAGGTGTGTCTGGTACAACCCCCAGGCTTTGCTCGACCTTCCCAACTCACACTCGATGGTAAAGAACTTGCAGARACAGAGGTATACAGTGGTGTGAGCAATCCTGAGAGGGGAGTATGAGAAACCAACTATTCAGATGCAGTCCAGGAGGCCAAWAATAGGTAAAATGCTGGCCATGGACAGACAGACACACCAGAGAGAGCAGTGTCTCCCAAGCTATGCCCAAGTCCATCCACTATCCTGAGCCCCACCCCATGAGTGGAGCCACACTCAGACCCAGAAGCCTGCCCGCCACGCCTGAGCCTCAGAGGCCCAGCTTCCGGGATCAGGTGTGGCTGCAGGACCTGCTCCTTGTACCAACAGCCATCGCACAGTCCTTAAGAATGCAGCTCAACTTGCTCAGGGAAAATGCCTCTTGGATGTGCTGAAGACAGGAAGATCCACAGAAAATCACACTCCATAGACCTCTGGATCGATTTCCCACAGGCTGTGTCAGAATTGCCCCGAAGCCCCTCACTAACCTACAGAAGCAGCAGCATCTGGCCTATGACCATGGAATCCTCAACTGTGTGGGAAGGAAGGTCAGATTTGTGGATCTGGCCTGCCCTTGAAGGGCCAGGGACAACTCACCCCATGCCCAGTGCTGCAGGTGCATATTCTCAGATATCATCTGGCTCAGTACCCTCCAAAGGCACTTCAGGGGTTTACCTACCAAGCAGGTTATTACAGTAAGCCCACACTTAATCCAGAAAAAGATTCTACATTCATCTGGGTCCCAGAAACCCTCCAACTATACAGTCAAGAGCCAAGGCTCATCTGTCACACAATCCAGCCAGGTGTCCTGAAGATCTCAAGAGAAACTACACAGTTACCAGTTTGTCAGTGCCCTTCATTCCAAACGTGCTTCCGCCCAAGAAATTCAGTCACAGGAGAAGACAGTTCCACTAGGGAAGGACCCTCAGAAATTCTAAGCCCGATACACCTACATTAGCCTCCTGGGTGGTACGGCAGATTCTGCCGGGAACCATGACAAACACATCGGTGAAATGCCCATTTCCACTTCACACCTATCAGTTGGAGAATGAGATGAAATCCATATAACAGGGAGCAGGACGTATGGGGCACTATACACACACATTGCTGATGGGTGTGACTGGAAATCGATAATGGAGGGGAGACGGGGGAGTGGTACTGGGGGAACACAAGTCTTATGGTGACACTATAAAGCTGCAGGGGTAGTTTAGGCAAAATTACATCCAGGACCGAAATGCTTTAAAAGATTACATATCTTGCTTCGGCTTTTCCCGTGTTCGCCTCCTGGCCCCTAGTACAGCAGAACTACGAAATAATTGTCCAGTATGAGCTGTTTTATTATAAGAGCCMAAAAAAACTCACACTCRTCCAGAAAAGCACAGAACTCCAGAAAGCTATACTGAGTGAGCATGGTCTAGCGCCTGTCTGAATGGAAAGGCCAGAGGCCTTCCTTCTCCAAATGTTACCAGGAAGACATACATGGAGAAGGCATCGGTGAGCAATAGGGATCTAGGACAAGAAAGCACTCACTAGGCTATGGTCAAAGATGTCTGAGAGAATATACAGCCKCACAGCTTTGTCCCAGCRTGCAAGGCAATCCTTCATGTGAAGCCAGGCTTAATAGCTCACACTTGTAATTCCTGAACTCAGGAASACGAGGTACATGAATTCCTGTGAGTTCTGGTCCAGCTGAGCCAGTGAATGAACCCTGTTTTTAAAAACCACAAAAACAAAACCAAGCAAATAAAACAGCTTCTGTGAGAGCCCACATGGTTAGTGTGACAGGACAGGCAGCAAGAGTCCACTTGTGCCCCCACGTATTTCAGAGAGCTGGCAGAAGATACCAAGACTGACCGTGCAGGTTTTCGAGACRGGGGAAGTCAAGTGGCACTTTCCCYAGGGGTGTGTGCGTCTCTCCAGAAGGAGCACCCTACCTGGAGGTGCTGCTTACATGCCAGCTAACCAAAAGCAGCAGTGCCTATCGCTCAGTCCAGGGCTGTAGCCACCTCCCACCATATTCCACACCCTGGCAGTAGCAGCTATCACCAAAGTGGCACAACAGGTCTATGCCATCCGCCCTTTCACCAGAATGGAGAGTCATCTTCAAATGCAAGTTGCTGCTCCAGATCCCAAGGCTCTTTGGTAGAGGAGAAAAAAGAGCTGCAGTTGYAACTAACRAAATATGGTGTCCACGTGCTGGGCAGATGCTCTGACAGCAACTGACCAACAGGAGATGGGAGATGAGGCTGGAGAGGCAAGCTGCACATCCATAAGAACACCGATTCCTGTCCCACCAAACCCCACTTTACCAGTATTGGCCAACTGAGGCCTAAACTTAGGGCCTAGTCAAGAGGACTGGAGGGAGGCCTCTGCCAAAATAACCCCATGAGGGGTTTCCCTTCCTTGCTGGACTAAGAGGCAAATAGGGAAGTCTTCCAGGACATCCTTCCCTTTGGATTCCATCTTATCTTAACAGAATGTGCATACAACACCACAGACTTTATTATTGCATCTGTCCYGTGTCAGAGCATGCACGCAGCCCCCACAGACCCCATCCTACCAGCCCATGACTGAGGATACACAGTACGAGGGACCCCATCTCATATGCCATGACAGGATATATACACAGCAGSACAGGCTCCATACCATGTGCCCAGGGCAGGGAATCCACATAGTTGCACCTCCCCTTCTCTATATTCTCCATTACTAAACATGCCAACACACCCATGTGCCCCATCCTGTATTATCCAATCAAAATCAAGTTGGGCTATCCAAGCAAGGTCAGCACAGACTCCCAGGGAAAAAGAACACAAACTCCTCAACATAGGGCAAAGAAATACACTTCTCACAACTGCTCAAACACACAAGTACCTCAACAAAGATGGTCTCTGGGGTGTGGTTAGGGCTCCTAACAGGAGCAAAGGCACACAAAAAGACCACCAGGCTGACAAAAAAGATTCAATACTTTCTCCATCATCAGTCAGCCACAATTTCTGCTGGCTCTCAAAGCCACTCCAGTGCTGACTTCCAGACTAGTCAAGCCCCTCCAGGCTAATACTCAGTATTACACTAGTCTTTTTTCAAGTGATCCTATTGGTTCTTTGCCAGTTAAACACTCCTAGAATCCCTAGGTGACCATTTCCAACAAGACCTAGCATTGGCTCCCTTTTCTCTGCCATTGGTTCCTTCTGTTACCATTTTAGCAGCTGTCAGAGGCAAGGGCCTATCAGTCCCTGCCTACCACCACCACCACCACCACAGGCCACCGCAGAAGAAGGACATGGCATAGCAAAAGCACGAGGCAGGAGGTGCCTCCAGGACCAAGGGTGTGCTCCTCTGCTGATGCTGTGCTGCTGGCACAGAAACACCCACAGCTAATGACAGAGTGGCAAGCACAGCAGCATGAAAGGAGCAAAAGCAGCGTCCTGGAGGATTAAAGGCTAAACCAGGAAGTCGAGACCAGTTCTACCTGACAGACAGCCAGGGTCCCCAGCCCTGAGGCCCAGGCCACCAGTGGCCCAAGACGGTGACCCTGGCTCTAGCCTCTGGGAACATCACAGGTATTTCGTAGACAGCAGGATCCCAGGAGACTGCAGTGTCAGGGATGGGCCCTAACTCAAGGCAATATTTCAACAGATACACCAGACTCCAGGAGAAGCAAATGGCCCAAGGTCACAGAGGACACATCTAACACGGTTTAATCTCAAGCCTGGCACCCATCTTTAACTAAGTAATTGGAGAGGTTCTGATGTCATTATTCCACAGGTCTATAGCTTTCCTGTCATGACCTGGTGGATACAGCCCCACCGAGTAGGTCTCAGACTTTCCACCACTCTACTGCCAGGTAGCCAGCCTTGCCTACCAGTTCCAAAGGATGGTCTGTTGGTGTCTGCAGTTATGAATTCTAACCCCATTACTTGTGTTCATTACAGGGACTGGATTTAAAAAAAAAAAAAAAAAAGCCTAGCACCTGCGGAACAGTTCACAGGGACAACACTCATTTTCCACAGCACCCATTTTCTTTGAGAAACTAAGTCACTGCAGGAGGGTGGTTATGGTTTGCAAGTGTCACAACCAAAGGCAGAGGCTYACGTGTTAAAGCTAGGCTCCCAGCTGGTGGAGCCAATCACTGAGAGGTGACCAGATCATAGGGGTGCTCACTTAATGGGCTAATCTATTGATGGATGTTTAATTTGATGACATTATTGGGAAGAGGAGGAACTCTGGGAGGTAGAAGCTTTCAGAGAAAGTAAGTCAGTGAGGGGGTAGATATTCAGGGACCGAATGCCTGCCTCCCCTCTCCCTCCCCCTTCCTCTTCCCTCCCCCTTCCTCCTCCACACACTTGCACCCCATGACATTCTGTACCTAGAGCCAAAGGAATGGGTCCAGCCAGCCTTGGACTGAAACATCTGAAATCTGAGCCACAATAAATCTTTTCTTTTATGTCAGGTACTTTGTCACAGTAACAAAAGGCTGAAGTACAAGGAAGACAGCCCTGAAGACACTACCGCCTTATGGGGCCACACTCACGTGAGTACACTACACCTGGACTCTAGATCAAAGACAAAGCCTGGATTCCCGTGCAGAAGCTGAGCTCCACTCTTATCTACTGGCTGGCTGTAACTCAAGACCCTTCCCTTAGCCCCAGGAGCCCAGGGAGGCTGGGGAAAGCAAGCAGCTGGTGTCAGGAACTATTACATCGCTCTGGTCACAACGCCCTTCACACAGCAGAGATCAGCAAGCTTATATAAAGGTGAGAGCAGAGAACACACGYGGAACTCCCACAGAGGTGCATGGAGAATGACTCTCAAGCGCACGAGCACTCGAGGCCCAGGGACTGCTGCCATGGCTAACCTGAACTGCTAGAACCTGTGTTCTTCATCCAGCAAAATCAGCTGCACGACTCCACAGTGAACTCAGCGGGCCACACATCACCACAACTGCCAGGAAGCCTGGCCCAGAAAGCGCTGGAGACAGGGCGGGACAGTGTGAGGGTGGGCTCAGTCAGTCAAAGGCTTCGATTAGGTAGCAAGATTTCTCCCTAAGTTATTTTTCATCAATGGGCCAGCGAGTTGGCTCAGTAGGTGAAGATGTTTGCCCCCAAACCTGACAATTTCCCTAGGGATCTGCATGACACGAGCAAAGAAAACACCCCAAAAGTTGTCCTCTGACCTCCACATGTGTGCCCTGACATGGACGAAAGACATAATAAAAATATATGTGATTTAAATTCTTTTCATCAAATGGCATAAACACCATCACAATGTCTAAATTGACAAAGGTGTGGGTAGAAAGACATTCTGAGTGTGCTGCRGAGCCAAGACACTATCACCCATGCTCACAAGTATCAGAGGTCGGGTCTGGCCCTTAGCTGACGGCCACTTTCGAAAACAAACACAACAGACCATGTAACACAGGGAGGGGGGTTTTATAATGCACACAGCTCCTACATGCACAGGAGCAATAAAAGCTGGGGCGCACACCACCTTGACACGCAGACACTTTCCTTTCCGGGACAATACATTAACTACTTCACACAAAATACCAACTCTGACTAAATAATTGCCAAATAAATGCAAAAAAAGATTAAAGTGTCTTTAATCCTTTTAGGATTTGGGGGTTTGTTTAGTTGTTTTTGAGATGGGTCTTACTTTGTAGCCATGGCTGACTTTTAACTCACAGATAGTCACTCTCAATTGCTCAGAGTAAAAGTGTAAACCACCATGCCCAGTTAAAAGCCCTACCTCCCCCCCCATCCCACCCCTAGCCCCTCACCCCCTGCCTTTTTTTGAATCAGGGTTTCTCTGTGTAGCCTTAGCTGTCCTAGAACTCACTCTGAAGATCAGGCTGGCCTCAAACTGAAGAGTCTCACCTGCCTCTGCCTTCCGAGTGCTGGGATTAAAGGTGTGCACCACCATTGCCTGACTAAAAGCCCATTGTTAATGTATGTGTGCATGTATTTAGACACATCAAATACATACTGTACACACACAGAAAAACACCTAAGCAAAGGACTCTACAGAGAACGGCAAATATATATTGATGTCAATGGAGATACTGCCAAGAAAATGATTTCCAGGAAATACCTGAAAATCATGTATCTAGTAAGGGTTTGCTATCCCTACTACATACACTCCCCAGGCATGAAAATATACACCTGAAACTCTAGCACTAAGCAGACTGGGGCATGTGAATCACAAGTTCAAGGTCATCCAAGAAACATACTCTTTCAAAAAACAAATGTCTCTCAACAGCACCTCCATTCACACACACACACCCACGCGCGCGCGCACACACACACACACACACACACACACACACACACACACCAGGAATAGGCTGATGGTCCTGCACACACACACCAGGAATGGACTGATGGCTTTGTTTTATTTTGTTTAGGTTTTTRAGGTTTGCTTCTTTGGAGACATTATCTTACTAGGTAAACCAGGCTGTTCTCCTGAGTGTCGAGATGATAACGTATATGTTATTATACCCAGCCAAAAAGAAATGTACCTATTGAAAAGACATTTGACCAAACAGATACACAGCCACAAGTACCTAAGAGGATGATCAGGATCATTGTCACTGAGGCAAAATGTGAGCCAAAGTCACATCAACATCCTTCAGACCACCAGATTGGGTCTAAAGTTTGGCTTCCTTTCTCCCTGAAGGRACCAACTATGACACAGCGTTACTAGAGCCACAAGACGGTACTGTGCTATGAAAAGTAGCTTGGTGGACAGGGGACTGTCATAAGATCCAGTGTGTACCAAGAGGGAAGAGGGGGAAACTCACTCGACCAACACTGCTATAGAAATGTCCACAGCAAAACTACTTATGACAGCCAAGAGGAGGAAAAGGTAAAGGCCTGTCCAATTGGTAAAGGAAAGCCTTGCATGAGTGAGAGGACCCGAGTTTAATCCCCAGAACCCCATGTTTAAAAAAAAAAAAAAAAAAAAAAAAGAAGTTCAGGAGTACGCAACTACCACAAACCGCAGAACCATGTGAACTCCCCAGGAATCTGGAACTGGGTGGGATGGAGCTGCTGTTGTCCTCCTGTCATGTCACTAGCATAGAGTTCAAGCTCAGGGGGGACCGGCGTACGGAGCCTGAGACCRAGCTGCCCACTGCCTACAACCGCCCCCAGGGCATTACAGGGCACTGGGAAGCTGAAGCCAGACTTGTGACATCACTAGAACAATTTCTTTTTATCTTCCAGATAGTTCCTCACAGAAGGAGCACAAAAAAGTTACAGGAAAAAATCATCTTGTGAGTATTTGTAAGGAGGTCAGAAAATAAGTGACTTCCCCTCCTTCTTCAAAGATGTTCTGTGAGAGAGGCTGCTGTGTGAGGTGACTCAGCAGACCTGGCGAAGCCTGTGCTGACCCTCTTCCACACTGCACAGTCCATACTGCACAGACACCCACTCCACACCCTGGCTTACCTCCCATGTCACATGATGAAATTGTTACCTACAGACTAGGCTCCTGGGTCAAGTGGCTTAACCCCTCTGTGCTCATTTAACTCCTATAAAGCAGGTGCGCAACAGTTCCTGTGACCACGGGGAATGATGCAAGTCGCACACAGCCCAAGGACCCACGTGGAAGAAGCTCAGGAGATACCAACCACCACTCCCAGTCCTCTCTCCTGAGACTGCACTCACTTCTCAGAAACTTCATCAAGACAGATAGGTCAAGCAGAGGACTGAGACCCGACATATGGAAGGGTTCAGTCCTCGCTAGGGGCAAAAGAAAGGCCTCCTCCTCCTCCTTTTTTTTTTTTTAAGTATCTGTAGGTGTTTTGCCTGCATGTGCATGCCTCGTGCCTTCAGAGGCCAGAAGAGGGCATCAGATCCCCTGAGACAGTAAATAGAGTTTCAAGCCCCTGTGTGGGTGCTAGAAATTGAATCTAGGTCCTCTGATAGAGCACCCAGTGTTTCTACTGCTAAGCTATCTCTCCAGCCCCAGCCTTCACTTTCTAAGGCCTAAGTGAAGAGGTCAAAGAGGGCAGGGAACACAGCAAGAGAAAGAACCCTTAGGAGGCTCCAAACACACTGAACCTTCAGTGAGGGGCCAAGGAGGGAGCACTTCCCTCCCTGACCCACACAACAGAACCCATTAGCCCGCGGTCTTGGCTATCAACTCTCAGAGTTCTTTCACCAGCAGCGGTAAAGAAGCCCCACTCTGCAGCAGAGTTGAATCCCTACACCGGGTTCCCAAGCCCTCCTATCCTGTGAGAAATTCACTGAAATATTCAGAGCAGTTAGAACAAGGTATCAAAGTGGGGCTACTCAAAACCCTCAGAAACCAGAGATCCTGACTGTGGACTGGGCTTCATGGAAATGCCAGAAGATATAGTTAAGGAAGCTGAGAMTATGAGGAGAAAGAAGAGGAGGCTACATAGACTCTCATGAAGCTACAGATTGCCCTTAATCAAAATCTAGAGCATGTGGATACCATCAGGCCACAGATGCCAGGCCATGCAGGGAAATGGTGGCAAGGCTGGGCCTCAAAACTGGGGGTGCTCACTCAATGCCACTCTCTAGATCAGAACACCTGCTGCATGAGGACTCTCCTGTGAGGAAAGCACCGTAAAGTAACATCAAGGCAATAGGTCTGTCCGAGTGTTTAGCACTGTCCTCACTGACTGTGGCATGCAGAAAGGAAGGTAGGCAGGAGGCCAGAGAGAAGAGGGAGGGAAGGAGATGCAGAAGCTATAACGCAGCAAAGACAGGACTGGCCCAGGTGAGAGGGCAGCATGGACTCCAGGAGTTCAGCCCCACACAGGGAGGGACYGTCCCCAAGAGGATGTGGGAGGTGACCCAGAGGCAGAAGAGTTAAGGTTAGTTAAAAACTCCTGCAAATTAGAATCAAGGAGTGAAAACCACTCAGCAGAAGGTGAGTGAGAGCAGAGGGGAAGGGGAAGACATCCGGCAAGCTCCTGCCAGTCTTCCTAGAAGCTGGCCCGCCCCAACTGCTCCAGAAAAGGGGAGCCGCTTGCCTCTCCACCTTGCTCTGAGTCCTGAGACGTCCAAAGGCTATCATCTTCTGTGGAGTCCCCTAACGTGGCAGAGCCTCAGTAAACACCCACAGAGTAGAAGCACTGCCCCAGGGACCGGTACAGACAACCAGAGCTTCGGGTGACTCGCTACTCAGCTAGAGAGGGGAGAGATCCTGGGGAAGTGCTGTTCTTAGAAGACCATGCATTTGGATCTGAGTCTTCACAGAAGGGAGACAAAGTATCTAACCTAAGTTTTAAAGAATTAAACATAAAGGTGAAGTCAGGTAAAACCTTAAGTCTTAAATGGGKGSGGGGGGGGGGACCCTAGGGAGCCTCTTGGGTGTTTCTGTGCTCTGGCCCTTGTCAGCAGCTCCAGGTATGACCAAGAGCCTAGCCGGCTAGCACACTGTCCTTTCCCTGTCCCTAAACTGACATCACACTCCAGCCTCCACTGTAGCCTGCCCAAGCCTCAGAGCAAATAAGTAAACAGTGTGGGGGGGAGGGGGTGTAAAATGGCTCCAAAATTAAAAATCTAAGTTATTGCTTAAAGGGGGGTGTGTGTGAAGGGGAACACTCTGCCAACGCCCAGATGACAGACAGCACATGTCAGCTCCACAACCAGTACAGGCCCTGGGCATGTTCTGGCAGGTCCCTGTGACAAGGCAACAAGGTTAGCATCCTCTTTGCCACCCTAGTTCTCCCGGTGACCTCAACAAAAATCCTTGAGAAGAAGGGTTAAAAAAAAAAATCACAAAGGTGGCCAGGGGCTTCTCTGGGCCTCACAGCAAAAACACCAATATTAATGTTTTCTTCGGTGACATGTAATCCAAGACGAATTTGTATTTCTCTGCTTCTGGGTTCATATGCTAGAGTACTGAAGCAAGGCTCTCCACCTGGATCTTAAATGAACATCAAATGCTTGTTGTGAGAGAAGGACATCAGCACTCTACCTGCATCCAGGGATCCTGAGTCCTCTGCGCCTGGGCAGCCCTCACAGGACCCCCCACACAGTGAACCCAGAGTCCTACGGGGCACCTGGAGTGGCACAGGACTCTCTGGATCCCGGCTCAGCGAGGCAAACACTTGAATTGTAGCTGCAGGCGGAGGAATATCAGGTGCATCTCTACGCCCTGAGGGCTCAACTCCTACACTTAAATCCCTCCCACTGGAACAGCCGGCTCCAGTTTCACCGAGCCAGCGAGCCAGCGTGAGAACAGATCCTGCTGCTCTCAGCCCTCAGCACCTTGCACAGGAAGACTCCGCATCCCAGCGCTGCCCACCTTTGGTAAGTGCTTACAATTTCTTCAAGTTTTCTTTCAAAACTACTCTTTAATGTGTCTTGGGGAATCTGTCAGGGTAAATTGTTTGCTGCTCTCTGCTCTTTCCTGTTCTAGTCCCTGGGGATTACTCAGAACCCGGCAGGTGCACGGTGGGGATGCAGACCACAATTACAGAACTCCTAATGGGGTTGATACATTATTCCAAGGCTGTGAGCAAGCTTATTTAGAAATCAAGCCTCCCTTTCTCCTATAAAATTTATTTAAAAATAAAACAAAGGATGAATTTACAGTATTGCTTAATTGATCCCTACTTTTCAAAGAAATTACAATAAATTTTGACATAAAAGAGGCAAAAAGTCACATATGTATGTAGAGATACAACTATATATAACTGCTTGGTTTCATTTCTAGTTTAACATCTAAAACTTCTCAAGTTTAAAATAACTGCTGCTTTGACAAAACCTTTCTAAAACAAGAAACCAACTAAGTTTAAGTTTTTGTTTGGTTGTTAAGATTGTACATGGGGGGGGGGGAGCATGAATCTGTATGAAAATAATTGCCGACCGAATAATCAGCCAAATCTGACCAAATCAGATTTCCTTTAAGCAAAGACGCCTACATCTGTCATCCTGGTGTTGGCTGAGCGTTAGCAAAGGCTCTCTGATATTTTAATAAACTGCTGTGTTAAAGAAACAAGATGAGCTCTGAGGCAGTGCCGGCCGCGAAGCCCTGTGCACACCGGGAGGCAACACGACAGAACTCACAAACACACTCTAGCAAACTGCTTTCTTGTAAGGTTATGGCTATCCTAGGTTCACCTTCATCTTAAAGAACAGAAAGTTTGGGAGGGAGGGGCGGCCAGTTGCTGCAAAAGCTCGAATGAAGTAAAACTCACAAATCTCGTTCTTGCGACACTCCAGGGGGTAGACGACAGTGGCGTGCCCTTGAGTGGTGCAATAACGCCACATCACAGTGCGGTAATTACAGCGTGCCCTTCACGACGTTCCACCTGCGAGGCTCCGTGCCAGACAGCTGGACACCACCAGGAGGAATATTACAGCACTGCCTTGATTTGCAGGTCAATTCACAAGACAAACATAGCTGCCTAGCCCGGCACATCGCTGTCCTATAAAGCAAAGCTGTAATTACCTCTATTGTGTCCTATCAGAGTTCTTTTAAATTATTCTTTCTCCTGTCTGATTTCTAAGTGCAAGCCCCTTAGAAACTTTTAAAACATGCCAGCCACTCACTGCTGCCTCGACGCCAGCAGCTGCTTTACATGTCCACGCTCGGGGACTGCTGAAGCCCTAGTGCTTTAAAGACAAACAGAACCCTGTGGCCAATCGAAACTGCGAGGTGCTCATTGTGTGTATGGGCAGGTGTCCCGATTGCACGCTTGTGGGCAGGAGGAAGGYGCTCTCAGCCCAGGGGCCTTTCCAAATGCAAAGTCGAGTAGTTGCATATAAGAGATATTGAAGACTCAAGTCACACAGCTGATGTATATCAGCAAAAAAAAAAAAAGGGACACATCTTACAGATCTTAAGCTGGATACTGTACATGTTTTTAGGTCACTGTATTATTGTACATAGTGTATGCTGCAATGCAAGATGATTCAGAGAAGGAAGTCCGGGGCCAAGGCAGTCTGGAGAGGCACATTTGAGAACAGGGCTTCCCCAAGGAAGACAGAAACAGCAGCTCTCTACCAAAAGCCCTTGACCCAGGCTGGGTGTCTGTGGGAAGACAACCTCAACCCCCCTGACCGTCATATGGGAAGTAGAAGGGAGGAGGGTACGGTGCCAGGAAAAATTGCTCTGGGACTGTTTCAGCACCAAACATGCTAACACTGCAGTTCTCAGACAGCCGTAGCTCCACACACAGCCTTCCAGAGATGTGTTCCCAAAGTAGGAACAGGCTCACCCCCAAAAAGGAAAAGCCACAAACCCTTTTTTAGCYTTTAGGAAATTACCTTTGAATGCAAATCCAAACTTACTGTAAACACTCAAAGTTCTTGGCTTTCCTGTTTTGGCAACAATGTGCACTTTGGGGAATATTTAACACTAGCAGCTGCCAGACAGTACAAAGTCCAGCAGGTATAAACTGACCAAACAGGACTTATTGTAAGCCTCTGTGCCCACAGACATATGTGCCTGGCTGCGGTCATGGCTGTGGGTTAATTTCTTCATAGTCATAAACCTCACTTGGTTAGGACAGAGAACTCACAGGCTGACATCATCATTCAAAAGCTTACAAAAGCATCAATTTTATCCCACTTACTTCTCTAACACAGTAGTTTTATAGTTGAGTTACACCCGCCTTACACCTGCCTCCAAGCAGCGAGCTCTCTGCTTTAATTAGCAATTGTGAAATCCTGAGGGGGTCAGTTTATCCAAAGTTACTGGAACGATTATAGCCAAGCCTCAGCCTCTGTTTCTAACTCCATTCCCTTTCAGTTTTAATAAACCTCAGGAAAGACTCTCACTCTAGAGCCCTTGCACAAGAGTCACTGCTGCTTATCCCACCCAGCCTGCTCACTGCCCTGGGGTTAGCAGCCAAAAAAATAAAAAGGCAAAGGCTGAAACCAAAACTTCAGGTAGCATTACACACAGACACACAGACACACANAAAAAAAAAAAAAGGGACACATCTTACAGATCTTAAGCTGGATACTGTACATGTTTTTAGGTCACTGTATTATTGTACATAGTGTATGCTGCAATGCAAGATGATTCAGAGAAGGAAGTCCGGGGCCAAGGCAGTCTGGAGAGGCACATTTGAGAACAGGGCTTCCCCAAGGAAGACAGAAACAGCAGCTCTCTACCAAAAGCCCTTGACCCAGGCTGGGTGTCTGTGGGAAGACAACCTCAACCCCCCTGACCGTCATATGGGAAGTAGAAGGGAGGAGGGTACGGTGCCAGGAAAAATTGCTCTGGGACTGTTTCAGCACCAAACATGCTAACACTGCAGTTCTCAGACAGCCGTAGCTCCACACACAGCCTTCCAGAGATGTGTTCCCAAAGTAGGAACAGGCTCACCCCCAAAAAGGAAAAGCCACAAACCCTTTTTTAGCYTTTAGGAAATTACCTTTGAATGCAAATCCAAACTTACTGTAAACACTCAAAGTTCTTGGCTTTCCTGTTTTGGCAACAATGTGCACTTTGGGGAATATTTAACACTAGCAGCTGCCAGACAGTACAAAGTCCAGCAGGTATAAACTGACCAAACAGGACTTATTGTAAGCCTCTGTGCCCACAGACATATGTGCCTGGCTGCGGTCATGGCTGTGGGTTAATTTCTTCATAGTCATAAACCTCACTTGGTTAGGACAGAGAACTCACAGGCTGACATCATCATTCAAAAGCTTACAAAAGCATCAATTTTATCCCACTTACTTCTCTAACACAGTAGTTTTATAGTTGAGTTACACCCGCCTTACACCTGCCTCCAAGCAGCGAGCTCTCTGCTTTAATTAGCAATTGTGAAATCCTGAGGGGGTCAGTTTATCCAAAGTTACTGGAACGATTATAGCCAAGCCTCAGCCTCTGTTTCTAACTCCATTCCCTTTCAGTTTTAATAAACCTCAGGAAAGACTCTCACTCTAGAGCCCTTGCACAAGAGTCACTGCTGCTTATCCCACCCAGCCTGCTCACTGCCCTGGGGTTAGCAGCCAAAAAAATAAAAAGGCAAAGGCTGAAACCAAAACTTCAGGTAGCATTACACACAGACACACAGACACACAGACACACAGACACACACACACACATACACACACACTCAGTAATAATTATTTTCTCAGTTATTCTTTAGGACAACATGTTGTGATTTCTAAACCACCTATCTCTTGTCAGACAAGAAAACGGTACCATGACAATGTACTTACTTAACCACTGTAGTTGTTCAATATTTAACCACAGTGGTATGCTTACTTCTTCTGCCCAAAACCATCAGTGACGCTACTACAGTTGCTTCTCTGAAGGCCCGTCATTATTTCCTTACATCCTGAGGGGCTCTTCTAGCCTGTCCAGTACACAGTACACTGTCCCCTGTCTATCCCCAGAAACTGGGGAGCAGCTCGCACTGGACAAATGTTTGCAACTGTCATCATTCTGATCATGATGCTCCCAGCTAGTGATGAAATCATCTCTCTCAGATCTGTGCCATGACATATCCTATACAGCCATGGGAACCTGACTCGCAGAGGTTCTCACGCCTTCAGAATCAAGAGTATAATGAGCATGCCAGCACAGGTCCCACTGACTTAGCGAGCTGCCCTCGTCAGCGAGTCAGACAAGGAAGGCTTCTCAGGTTCCCGACACAGGCAGGGAACCTGCACTCCAGGTGTAAACTGGGCCCACAGAGAGTTTCTTTACATTTTCCCTTTTAGTAAGAAGGAAGAGAAAAGTCACAAGGCTATTACTAAGCGTTAATGTGATCAGCTTTGACATAGGACTTCTGTCTTCACTTTAGCTTCTGCAGCAAAAGTGAGGTCCAAGCAGGACTCGCTTTGACAGCTCAGTCTCCCCTACCCCTTCCTCCCGGGCATGGGGCACCTGATACTCTTACCTAAGAGCGGTGCTAGCCACGCAGACTCTCACAGTGAACTGCTTTCACGATCGGCTGAGCCACTGCCCTCCCAAACAACAACTTAAGAGCCTGAAACTCTGATAATAAATAAGGTAACTGGAGAAGGGCACTTTGGCTCTTTGTGRACTTCTAACTTTGAGAAAAAGGTCTTGCCAAGCAGCACAGGCAGGCCTTGAACTTGAGAACTTGAGACCCTCTGCCTTAGTCTACCCTAAGTGATGGAATTGCTGGTACCACAGTGACATACATACATACATACATACACACACACACACACACACACACACACACACACACACACACACACAAATAAATTAGAAGAGAAACCAAATAAAACCTGATAGCATCCTCAGAAATATGAAGCACATAAGCAGAAATAAAGAGCCTGTTCTGTAGCTAACTGCTCCACCCCACTGCCCACTACACACACACACACACACACACACACACACACACACACACACACACACATTCGCGAGCGCGCGCACGCGCGGAGCAAGGGGGAGACAGACAAGAGTGAGACTTAACTGTAAGAATTTAGTTATATTTCTAAAGGCATGGTTTACAGTAGGGTGTGTGTGTGTGTGAGTAGGTTTAGATGAGGACGTGGCTTTACGGGTTTTTTACAAACTCAGTTTTGTAGCTGAAAACACGTTTCTTAAATGATTCCCACAAATGTTATTTTTAAGTGTTTAAAATACTAAGTAGGAGACCTTTCCATTTTCACAGATCCTATACAAATCAAGGAGCCTGGCCTCAACCTTCACCCTCTACCCAAGGCCACCCAGAGTCACCCTAGATGTTCAGGGAGGCAGCTTCATGAGTGCTCAGCTCTGGGTTAGGAAGCACRCTATACGATCTGGGTACAAGGGGCGCCTRGGGCAGGATGGCTTCCTCCCTCTACCTGGGTACGGCTGCTCTGGTCTCTTGAGAAGGTTTATATATCCAAGGGAGGGAAGGGCAAACCAATGAATTATTCCCAAACACTGATGAGTGGCAAGACATAACAGCCACTCGGGGACTCGCAAGTCACCCTGACGACGCTGCAAACTGAGCTGACCTAAATATAGCATTCACTATGTTTGTGTGGAGCAAACATAAACGCTACTTACTAGGGCTAAGGGTGTAGCTCAGCGGGTGAGAACATYTCCCCAGTGATGGAGCTAAGGAAGGACCTGACCATCACCGCCAACACCCCTAAAGTGCTGATAAAAATGGGCTTTTGTGGTTTTAGGAGCAGTAGAGTAAGCCCTACGTCTTAAATATTTTTAATTTTGAATATTCACATGCATAATATAGCAGCAGCATACCTAGACAGGACCTTGGAACACGCAGCTAAACAACGCCACAGCACAATCACTAAGTAATGTAGGGGGTTGGCTCTGGTTACAGAATCCTATCAGAAACCCCAAACAAGTGGACCAAGGGGAAGTCCAGATCGCAGGATACAGATCCCAGGCCTCAAAGGATCACCTGTGATGCTGTGCTCTCTTGGTCCCCAGGAAATTCTGGCACGTTAGACTTTAGAAAACAGCCCAGGACGCTGGCAGCCAAGAGAGGTTGGCTATTAGGGATGCAAGTGTCACCTGCTTCCTGAAGCTCCTAGTCTGTCTGTAGTGTGACAGTGCAGACACTGACCCTCTAACCCTGCACCTGATACCAGTCTCTGTCTGCCCTCACAGCTGTAGGTGCCAGACGGAAGGGGCTTTCCTGGCTAGGCCCTCAGCACATGGAGCTGGCTTCAAATCAAGTACTCAGAGCAAGGAAGAAGACAGTACTCACCTCCTTCAAAGCCGCCACATCCTGGTCAAAGAGGAGGCAGCAGTGACCACACACCGAGCAGACCAGAGGTCCAAACACAAAGGATAATGAGTCTCCTAAAGGAACGGAAACCAAAAAAGCCACACTACATTCCACGGCCCCCAGGAAAACCCTTCAAGTACAAATGCTTCCAGTGTCCTTTTACATGTAATGAGAAGTCACATCTTTTCAATCACATGAAGTATGGTCTCTGTAAAAACTCCATTACTTTAGTGTCAGAGCAAGATCGTGTTCCCAAGTGTCCCAAATCTAGCCCTCTGGACCCTAAGCAGACCCACCAGCCAGAGCCCACCTCAAAGCCAGCCACTTCCAAGTCTCTCCTAAATGGACTCTCCAGCTTTGATCCAAAGTCTCAACAGGGCTCTGCAAAGGAGGATGCCAAAGAGAACCTCGAAATGCAGGCTCGGGGAGCCCAGAAGGGTCCCCAGAAACCAGCCCTACAGAAAGAAATGACACCAGAAGCCATTCTCAGCACCCAGCCTTGCCTCGACGGTGGGGTTAGACATTCAGCATTTGTTCCAGTTGGGGAGCACAGACTTAGGGGGCCAGAAGACACAGAGGCTCCTGCCACCAAAGCCACCTCGTTCCATGCCAAGTCTGCATTCCATACTCCTGGTTATCCCTGGAAAGCTGGCTCCCCGTTCCTCCCTCCTGAGTTTCCACATAAAATCCCATCRACAAAGGGGTTTGGTGCCGTCTCCCCATTCATGCACCCTGCGATCCCAGAGTACCCCCATCCCTTCTACACAGAGCATGGGCTGGCTGCCATCTATTCCCCCTACCTCCTGACGGGGAACACGCCTGAGTGTGAGACCACTCTGCTGTCTGTCTACGGGGCCCAAGACCAAAGGCACTTCCTGCCTCATCCTGGGCCACTCGCCAAGCACTTGAACRCATCTCCCTCGACATATGACCACTACAGATTTTTACAGCAGTACCACTCTAATCTGCAGATCCCTTATGGATTATACAGACCAGAGTCTGCATTTCCCTCCTACAGCCTCAGGCTCCCATCTGTCACTGGCGTCGCACGAGACCAGAGTTCTCGATCGCTCGAAGAGGCAGCCCTGGCTTACCCCGCCTCAAGCCCCTCAGAGTTAAACCTTTCAAACTCCCACAGGAAACACACAGAGTTTGAGAAGGAAAGCCCAGCTCCTGAGGTAAAAGGTCCTTCTAAAGATGGGCAAAGGGATGCAGAGGAGGTCAAAATGAGCCCCCGAGCAGGGAGCGCTGCCACGGGCTCCCCGGGAAGGCCAAGCCCCACCAACTTCACCCAAACAAGCCAAACGTTCGAAGGCCTGTGTGACCTCTCAAACAAAGCAGCCTCCTCGGGGGCCCTGGAGCCACCCCAGCAACCCGAGCAGAGCCCCACCGCCTTCAAACCTGTCCAGAGGGGCTCAGAAAGTCCGCACTCTCAAGCTCCGGCGGACAGAACAGAGTCCCCAAAAAGGTAAGGCAATCTCTTTTTCCAAACCTCCAATGTGGCTTTGTTCAACAGAGTCCACGCTTGTTCAGAATGCTTTACATGATCATTTTCCTAAGATTTCTCTTCATTTCTTCTAGCCTCCAAGCCATGAGCAGTGACCCTYCGGCCCAGGTAGGGAGCAGTACCTCTCTCATGACTGAGGCCCCACCCTCCAGTCCAGAGGACCACTCCGGAATAGGCCCCCTCAATCTCTCCAAGAAGCTGGAGACAAACCCTGCAGCCACTTACGGACCCATGTATGCAAGCAACGCCCAAGCAGACCCTCTGGGCTTCTCGGGGCTGCAGGACCTGCCACTCAATCTGTCCATAAAGGATCCCTGCAATGCCTGGGCCCCAAGGCCTGCCCTCCCCGGCCCACCACAAGTTGCAGAGCCTGCTGCTGCTACAAAGACTGAGACAAAGTGTATTSAAGATAGGACCAGTCATGTGGAGACGCAGCCAGGCAAGGCCCACAGCAGGACAACCCCAGACGCACACACGGTAGACAGCGGTGACGAACAGAAGCAGACGGCCGCTGTAGCTCTCTGTCAGCTGGCAGCCTACAGCCCGGGCAATGTCCGAGTGGGCGATGAGGAAAGCGCAGCCCAGGAACCCTCCTGTCAAGATGTGCCCACCATCAGCTCTACAGAGAACCAGGAGGTTCAGTGTGACCCCAGACCCAAAGGGCAAAAGAGGACAAGTCAAAGGGATGCAGGAAAATCCCAGCAAGGAGCTAAGAAGCCAAAGCTGAATGACGCCGTGCCCAGAGTGCTCACTCTACGCAAAAGGACTCGGGTATCCTGAGGCCCCACATGCTCTCTGTGCTGTGGCCAAAGAGAGGTTTTCCAGACTATGTTTCAAACAGCATCTTCGCTTTTTTTGCTTTTTGGAGGAGGAGGTACCGTCCTGCCATGTTGCTCAAGCTGGCATTAAACTTGTGGTCTCCCCACCYCGGCCTCCTAAGTGCTGGGCCAACCAGTATTCCCACAGTTCACCTTCGCTTTTTAATCAAGTCAGTTTTTATAAATAACATTTTTCTTTTCTTCTCAAAAAGGACAAAAGGCTGTAATCTTGTTCAGTTTGTTTATAAACGTTAAGATAAATATTAAAAGGTGTTTCTACTTCTGGTTGTAAAAATTCATCTGAGTGGCTTATACTCTCCAGGATGGATGAATTAAACTGGCGTTTCCTGTTTGTGACACATCAGGGAAATATACAGAACTAGCTCAGCAGTGTGAGTAGCCCCCCAGAAAAGACCTGTCACAAGGACTAAAACTTTTACCATGTTACTGTTTTCCTATTAAATAAAGCTATGTGTTTTGATGCCAGAAACATCTTCAGGTTAAGCATCAACTGCTACCCGTAAGAAGTGTTGTGATTATTTTTAACTGAAAGGTCCACAAACATCTAGAGGCTGATTTTACAAGTAATTTATTTCCACCAGGGAAGGGTATTACTGGTAAAGGGATGATCACCTTATTCCATTTGCTTATGGTGTCAAAGCAAACGTTATCACTTAGGCTCACATTCCACTCCCTAAAAATGATGAACATGTTAATTTTCCAATAAACCCATGTGTGAACATATAAAGCAAAGATCAACATAAGCTCTATGGTATCCTTTAGAGTACTCTGCCTTAGTATTCAGCAAGAAAGAGATGACAGCTGAGGTAGAAATGAAACTTAGAAAGTGCTTCTGGGATTGGCAGATAAATAGTAGCCAGAGTCCAGGCATGTAGTAATCCTCACCCGTGGGGCTTTTCAAAGACCATCGAGGAGCCCCGAGTCTCGGAGCGCCTGGAGGACAAGCTCAGGAGCCCTGGCAACCAATGCTGCGTGGGAAGAGCGTTTCTCCTCGCACTCCCCAGTCGCCCTCCCACTGCTTCTGGACCGAGACAACCTTTCACCCCACATGCTAGAACCAAAGGTAGACCCTGAGCGCAGAAATTCATGGTTCCTTTTTGAGAAATCCGTTTGCTCAGCCAGCAATTCCCAGCTCCCAGCCAGCCCCAGCAGAGGATGCCCAGAGAAGCTGACCGATATACTTTCTACCTTCAGATGATGTTAGAAATAGAGAAACTCTTTGCAACTGGTTAAATGCATCTAAAACTTCAGATACCAACATCAAGGAGGGATGTGGGGGTTTTCACAGCAGTTACGGAAGGCGCAAGGCCAGTGCTGCAGACCGTTTCTAATGGTGCAGCAGGTTTCCCACTCAAACCTGGTGAGACAGGAGCAGCCTTTTCCATCCAAGGGGCTAGGAAAGGCCTTTAGGTCCATCAAAACCACCACATATATTAACCCAAACTTACTCTCTTATGATAAAAAAAAAAAA
>BDUI01000607.1:152521-180029 GCA_002335545.1 Apodemus speciosus | reverse complement strand
AAAAAAAAAAAAAAAAGAAAAAAAGAAAAAGAAAGAAAGAAAGTTCTAGTGAGCTTTGTCTGTAGGCCAGTTTGTGTTTTTGCTTTTATAGTGCTGGAGGCTAAAGCCAGGGACTTGGTGTGTTTGACGGTGACTGTCACCTAGTCCCTGTTGGCAGATCGTTGGGATCTTGTCTTGTCCTGTTGCTTCTTTTTCTGTCTTATGTATTTTTTTTTTAATGGTTATATGTAAGTTCACTGTTACTGTCTTCAGACACACCAGAAGAGGGCTGAAGATCTCATTTCAGATGGTTGTGAGCCACCGTGTGGTTGCTGAGATTTGAACTCAGGACGTTTGGAGAGTAGTCAGCGCACTTAACCACTGCGTCAGTCCTTACTCTGAGCCCAGGCTGCTCTCCAACAGCAGCCCTTCTGCTTTRCTTGTTTTATGCTGAGATTATGGGCAGAAGCCATGCCTTGCTTGTTTGTGATTTATTTTTCTTTTCCTAAAAAATTAGTTTGTATAGAATGCCTTAGGAAGGTTGCATGGAGTAGTACTTCAGGTAATGAACTTGGCCTTTCATATTATGCCATATCAGTATTATGACTTGGAAGGATAAATAGGAAAGTTATTTAGTGTCTTATGTAAGTGGCATCACCTGACTGTAATATAGTTTTGTAGAATGTGCTGTTTAATTAGTAGACATGGAGTTGATTAGATAACTGATCTTCCTACATCTGCGATTAAGAGCGTTACTCTAATAAGAATTGTGTTTTATGCTTAGGAAGGGGAATGTCTTAGGATATTGAACTCAGGGAGTCTACTTTGATCATTTTTTAGAAACTGACTGATGTGCCTATATCTAGAAATGGAAAACAACAGCAGAGCATAATCATTTCCATGTGTTTTATCCTAAGTGGCCTCAGCTTTAGGAAGAATATTTAAAAGAAAAACTTTGGTGCTTTAATGAGTGGTAGTCAGTATTTACACCCAGATCCTAGTAAGTCCTTGTTGATGTATTTTGYTAGGCTTAATGATTATTGGACCAATTTTCAAGAGTATGGGTGATAATTGCAGGTTGTTGAATTCAAGAAAAGTAGTCGTAAATAAAGTAAAAGGTGAAAGTTCATCTTGCCCCATTATTTCCTAGAAATGTTCACTAGCATACATTCAATTATTATGTGACTTTTTGGCAAAGAAAAAAACCTGTTCTTTTGGCTTATGTATGGTTCATTTTCTAATGACTAGTGTTCTTTTGAGTTGATGAAGTGTTTTTTTCTGTTGATGAATATTGAATACTTCTTTTTTTTAAAGATTTATTTATTTATATGAGTACATTGTAGCTGTCAGACACACAAAAGAGGGCATTGGATCCTATTACGAATGGCTCTTAACCGCTGAGCCGTCTCTTCATCCCCTATTTAATACTTTATTGACATATAACTTTGTATCCCTAAACCAACTATATTTTGTTGATAAAGTCTTAGAATTTTAGAATTCATTAGTCACTGAGTCTGTGCCCTGGAACCTAATTGTGAAGTGATCTTTATAACTTGTTCATTATCAGTACAAAGCCAGGGAAATTGGCTGCGTTTGGGAAGATGCTCTGTTGGCTCATCCTTGTTCATTAGTCCAGATGTGTTCTCGCCATTGGCTTGAACTGGGATGTAAACCAGACTAATTTTCCTGAATTAATAAGTTTGACAAATATAAAGAAAAATATTATTAATAGTTATATCCATAAAATACTATAATAAATCCAGAAGTCATCTTATTTTTATAAAACCTCATTAAAGAACTAAGTTTACAAATTAATGCTAATTTTATTTATACTTGAAAATTATTTAAGTTTTTACCTTAAAATCCATTAATTAATTATATAATTGCTTATTTCTTTAGGCCTTATTTGCCACAGAGACTTTTGCTATGGGAATTAACATGCCAGCTAGAACTGTTTTATTTACAAATGCCCGTAAATATGATGGGAAGGATTTTAGATGGGTAAGTAATTATTTGTATTTTAAAATAATAACTTTATTTTATCTCACATGATTTGACTCATATCTTTGAGAATTTTAGTTCCAAATGTTTAATAGCTTCAAATGTAAGTGGAGTTTTCCTAATTTGCATATCTAGTGTGTATGAGTGAGCTCTAGAGGTACATGGGTGACCCCACTGCAAACACCAAAGTAATTCCAGCTTGATGTCTGTCTGCTCTGTGCAGTACTGTAGGGAAGATACAGCATAAGAACCGATGACAGGCCTGGCTGGAGAGGTGGTTCAGCAGTTAAGAGTCCTGCCTGCTGTTCCGTCCTCAGCACCCACACGAGCTAGCATCGGTCTGTGACTCCAGTTCCAGTAATCTGACACCACCTGCTCACTTCTGAGGACACTGTTTATATACACATGGTGCACAGGCAGGCGTGCAGGTAAAATGCACAAGCAAGTACATAAGCCTTTTTTTTCTAAGAACAGAAGTCTATGAAGAAGACTTAAAAGAGAAGAGAGTCCTTAAAGTAGGCAACAGTGGGGAGGAGTCTTGTCAGGCCAGCAGTGGAGCCTCGGTGGGCATGAGAAAGCACACGACAAAGCACTGTCTGCCATTTGGAAAAAAACAGCTCTTTACCTAAACTTTTCTCTTGAAATTAGTGATTTTTTTTTTTTAGCTTAGTGAAGTTTCCTACAATAATATCAAACTCCTAAAAAATAATGATGATAAATTTAAGGGCGAAGCATAACTTTTTTTCCATTAGCAAATTACCTTTATTTTTAAAATGCTTACATGCCAGTAGTAATTGCAAAATAAATGAGTAATTCTTTCAAGAATCAACACCAGTGCTATCACCACCAATGCTTACATGCCAGTAGTAATTGCAAAATAAATGAGTAATTCTTTCAAGAATCAACACCAGTGTTATCACAGTATCAGACATACACACATCTGGCAGCACATCTGGCAGCACCATCTTGTACCTACATACTTGAGCCCCACATCAGCTTGATTTCCCCCGTCATTTCTCAACACTGTCATCCATACCTATAAATGTATGAAATCTTTGAAGGAATACTAAGTTTCCAGTGACGCGCTTTAAAACAGAGGTTTTCAACCTGGGGGCCAAGTGATTCTTCCCTGGGGGTCACCTAAGACCATCTGAAAAATACAGATACTTATGAATCATAACAGTAGCAAAATTACAGTTGTGAGGTAACAAAATAAATTTATGGTTGGAGGTCACCACAACATGAGGAACTGCATTAAAGGGTCACAATATTAGAAAGGTAGAGAACCACTGCTTTAAAAACCTTCATTCAGCAGTGTGTGTAGATCTGATTCTCAGTACTGCTCTAAAAGACCCAAATTCTTTAAAATGTTTATCTTGTCTTCTCCTTTGTGCCAGTTTCCCTAAAGACCCGTTTTTCTGAGGGAACTACCAAAATCCTTTATGTACAAAAACTAGAGATTGAAKCCTTTGAGCTTAGCAGCATGGTGATGTTTCAGAACCTTTGTGAGCCAGTAGTTGTGCATGTAGACCTTGAAACTCAGTTCGTTACTTTATATGATCTGCATGTGGTTCTGTACTTATGTTTGCTTGCTCTGGTGACTTCCTGATAATGCTTGCTGACCTAGGCCATGTACGAATTGTTATTTTTACAGCTCGGTATACATGCCAAGCAAGCCCTCATCCTAGTAGCCCCAGGGCACACTTGTAAAGAATTTCTTAAAGACATACTACAATAATGCCTTTAGAGTCTGATTTTATTGGGCTACTTTGTTAAATGTCTTGATCTTATCTATAGTCTTTTGTTGTTCTTTTTTTCTGGCATCTTCCTTATCCCTAGGCTATCAGTAGTGTCTTTTATAACAGTGCTTCTTAACTCTTACTCAGTCAAAAGTTTAGAAAAGAAAAACCAGCAAACACCTGGACTTCCATCAGAGCAGGAAAAGTCCACAGGCACATGCAGAGATGGCGGCGGCTTGCTCAGGTAGTTTGGTGCTGCCACACCCTAAAGATGCTTCTGCACTGCCTCTGTTGGAGCGTCTAGGGAACGTGGCTGGCTCTCCTAGGTCAGTCTTGGTGCCGGTGACTCTGCCAGCCCCCAGGGAGGCCTGTCAAGAGCTGGGCTTCCCTCCAGCAGGGCCACTTTCATGTTAATCTTAAAGATTAAGAAGCTATTCTGGTCAAATCAGAAGTCACAGTTGTTGAATTTGCTTTGTAGTTAGCATTCTAAGTTTCGATTTTTTTTTTTTTTAATAATATCTAGCTGAAAGGTATTTTGTATGCCTTTAGCTGGTATTTCCTGGTAACTGGCTATCAAAAGTTGACATTTGTTGGTTTAATGCAGAGTTAAGTCAGTTGAGAACTAAACTTTAAGTTTCATAAGATTCTCAACAAACTTTTCATCTTTGTTTCCCAAAAGTTCATGTTTTAAATGATACCTTGAAATTTGTAAATTATCTGTAAATTCTACAATAAGAGAAAATATCAGGATATATTTTTTTTAACCAGATTTTCTCCTAAATTTGACAATGTTGTATTCAGATTTCCTCTGGTGAGTATATCCAGATGTCTGGTCGTGCAGGAAGGAGGGGGATGGACGACAGAGGAATTGTGATTCTCATGGTGGATGAGAAGATGAGCCCAACAATTGGAAAGCAACTGCTTAAGGTAAGAGGCTGTCCTATCAGGGATTCCAGGAACTCATGTCGGTTACTTGTAGAAGTTAGGTCTGCTTCTTCCTCCTAGCCCTGTGCTCCCAGAAATAGGACTCAGACTGAAAGTGTATTTACAAATACCTTGGCCATATAGCTAGGCTCTTCTCACACTAGATCATAACTTAAAATAACCCATTCATTCTAATCTGCATTCTACCATGTGACTGGTTCCCCGTGCTCAGGTACCATGCATCTGTCTTTTCACATCTTCCCAGTCAATTTTTCACTTTGCACTCTCCCAGAATCCTCTCTGCCTCCTGGCTGTCCCACCTCCTATTTCCTGCCTAAGCCATAGGCCATCAGATTTATTATTGACAGGTGCCACATCCATACAGATGTAAGATATTCTCTACAGTAATGACTTTAGTTATGTTAGCTCATTTACCTTTCAAGATGAGTTGATAGTCTCTAGCTATCTGGGCCTAGGGAGTTAGAAGAGGCTGATCATGTATATGGTTTCACCTAATAGGCAACTCATGTGGTGGGAATGGCTGGATAGTCTCCAGAAAGGGCAGAAGGACAGACTTTGCCTCCAGATTTAGAGTACTCTGTACTGTCCTTCTTTGGGGGCAACTTAGCTCTTACCAAGAGAATGGGAAGTAGAGCAGTACATGATACCAGTACTTTGGGGGACACTGTTTTGGGGAAAGAGTAGACAGCCCAAAACATCAACTTATTACCTTTAGTTCACCATATTCAATTACAAACATCATAATCATAGCCCTAAGTTTTTCAACTTCATTGCAAAATTGCCTTTCTCTGTGCCTTAATTTTTTTAAGCACCATTTGTCTTTTGTGTAGGAGGGGAGGAGTCACAGCTCACTTCTTTCCGACCATGTGGATTCCAGGGATGGAAATTAGGGCTTGGTGGCAAACATCTTTACCTCCTGAGCCAGCCAGCTGGCACTCATTCTGTGACCTCTGAGTTTTGAATAGTCTGGGATTTTTGTTTGTCTGATTAAACAACAGAATCTAATGAGGTCTAGTTACCTTCAGACTTGCTATGTAGCTCTTAGGCTAGCTTTGAACTTGTCCTGGCCCACTTGTCTCCATCTCTGGAGTACTAGATTAAAACAGGTGTGTGTTAGCATAACTGGCCTTTAGAGAACTTCTCAAGGAACTTGGCTTTGGTTGCTTTTTATCTACTTTATGAGGAGAAAATTTGGTTTAAAGTATGTGATTGATTTTAGTATCTGTAGGTAGGAGATTTGTCATATCTTGTTATTAAGCAAAGTCATGAATTATAATGGAATTATGTTTAGGAATAATTAGGTTGGTAACGGTAACAGGTCATAGTTTGATGAACCATTTATGAACATGATAGCACTCATTACAGACATACTAATGTAAAGTGCACTGAGGAAGCTGTGTATAGTAGTTAACTTAAAGGAAGGAGTGAGGCAGAAGTCACTTCTCAGTTGGGACTTAGTCGCTTTTCCTTGCTATGTTAGTCTTGCAGCACAGGCTTTCCCATGAATCTGAACTTCCCAGGTCACCTGTTTGGGGCCTTATTTTTAAATGAAATAGATAAAATCAGAGTTTAGAAACATCATCATTGTCCCCCAGCAGATAGCTCCTTTTTCTTTTTGAGTCTTTAGAAACACTTTCATCTAAAACTTGAGTGAAAGTTCTACTCTCGGTACAAACACGTCTGCAGACATTTATGATTCTGARATCTCCGTAGTYGGCCCCTGACTAGTCTAACAGCGTTTACTATGCAATTTACTATGCCATTTAGAGCTGTGTGGCTTGAATGGTAACTCCTGCGTCTCAGTGAACATCTTCCCCCAGATGTAATCTTTCACTCACTCTTCTTCTGATGTGAAAATCYGGCAGCCTCCCTAAGGAGAGAAGGGTAAGAAGCAATGCCTGTAAGCTAGGCATGGACTAGAAGTAGAGACGTTCACTAAGAAAGGAGAGAGCACTCCCACGGATGGAAGTGGGTTGCGAGCTGAGGAAACAATTTAAAAACGTGATGGTTCCCTTGTACAACCACATTCACACTTGCAAAGTATTTATATAAGGAAAAAATTCTTCTGAAGAGCCACTGCTACAAGGTGTGAGCTTAGATATTGGGGCAATATTTTGGATGAAAACCAAATTGGTGCAAGCTAAAAGTTTTCTACAGTAAAAAAAAAATCTACAAGATTTATTGTGTTTAATTGCAAATATTTTTTAGTGTCTATTCATTAACCTGTCTCTTCTTTGATGACAGCCACGCTTTGGAGGTGAAAAGTAATTACCAAAGTATAGAGACAGATCTATAACGGGGAAGCCACATTAGCGGCTTCACGGCACATATTTCCAGCGTGTTGTTTTTATCCTGAGCTCACTCTGAAATATTAGTCCACTGGTCACTACAGGCTAGGCTAGGCTGTAATCACTAACCTGACCTTAGTAGCTTTAGGTTTATATCTCTGACCACAAGTTGTTAGGACAGATCCTGCTCAGCATTCTTAAAAGAGCCAGCCAGATGGAGCATTGGCAGTCACTGTGTCAGGAAAGAGAGCATAGCCCTTTCTAACAGTAATTAAACATATCAGAAAGGGACAGACATCTCATTTTCTCCCACAATTGATCGCACCCATTGGAGACGATTAAAGCAATCCTTCCTTGTGCTTGGAAGGAAAGAGCTAAGCATATTTTGTGGTCTTTGAACCACTATATCTCTACTGTTCTTTTGTTGTTCTGTTTTTGTAGATAGGGTTTCTCTGTGTAGTCTTGGCTGTTTTGGATCTCTCAGTAGACTAGGATGACCCTGAGCTTCCTGCCTCTGCCTCCCTAGTGCTAGGATTAAAGGCGTGCACCACAACTGTCTGGGATTTTATTCACGTTATACTTTGAAAGATATTAATCATTTTATCATTTTGATTCAAGAAAAGTATTTGTATATCCCTGTATTTGCCATTTAGGTAAATTATTAAGCATGTTAAAGGTCTTCGGTAAATTTATTTTAGAAATGTGCAAAATTGTCATGCTTTTTCTTTTAGGGATCAGCTGATCCTCTGAATAGTGCTTTCCATCTGACCTATAACATGGTTTTGAACTTATTAAGAGTGGAAGAAATTAATCCTGAGTACATGCTTGAAAAATCCTTCTACCAGTTTCAGCATTATAGAGCAATTCCAGGAGTTGTAGAGAGTAAGTATAAAATTCCCTTTCTTTAACTGCACAGCAGCAGAGTGTCTTGTTAGTGGTTGATCACTGTTTTTTGTTTGTTTATTTTTGTTTTTTGTCTAATAAAGCAAATCTTGGCCATTAAGTTGAAGAATATAGAACTGTAGTCTGGCCTGAACTGGTACATTCAAAATAAGCGTAGACAGTTCTGACAAAATAGTTTTTTCTAGTGGTTAAACCATCATGTAATTTGTGATTTTTTTTAAAATATATATATATATATATTTTATGTCCTTAAATAATCATGTGACAAAAAGTTCAATATAAAATTTGATTTGTAAAATGATGTCTCACAAGAATAATCCTATAACAGGCTAGGAAGATGGCTCAGTCAATAAAGTGTCTGCTGAATACGTGTGGGTCTTGAGTTCACATCCTGCATCCATGTTTTGTTTTTGTTTTAAACCTGTGTGGTGTCATAGTAGTAGGCTTCATGGTCACAACCCTGGTACTGATGGAATAAGAGACAGGTGGATCCCTAATGTTCACTGCCTAACAAGTCTAACTAATTGGTAAACTTCGTTCACTAAGAATCCATGTTTTAAAAAATAAAGTGGAAAGCTGGAGAGATGGCTCAGCAGTTAAAAGCACTGGCTGCTTTTTCAGAGGTCCTGAGTTCAATTCCCAGCAACCACGTGGTGGTTCACAACCATTTGTAATAGGATCCAATTGCCCTCTTCTGTTATGTCTGAAGACAGCTATAGTGTACTCATAGAAATAAAGTAAATAAATAAATCTTTAAAACATAAAGTGGAAGGCTATAGAGGAAGACATATCTACCTCTGACTTTGAAACACATGCACATTAAAAATGCTATAACCTGTGAATCATTAAGAAAATTTGGGTTTATATTGAGCAGTTTCCAATATCTAACTCTTAAGATACACAGAGACAGCTGTAAGCCAGAGCTACTGCTTTATAGTTTTAGCATCTTGTTTTCCTAGTATCCACTTTTACAAAACATTTTAATGACTTCTGTTTGTCTTAGTGTCCTGTAGATTTTTTTAAGTTTGCAGGTGTGAGATAAATGAGTGGATCATGCATGTGAAAGCTGGGATTTTGGCCTGAGTCTCTTCCTCTGTGTTCTACACCCTTGTTGGTTTTCGGTGTGTGTATCTGTTTGTGCATATGTGGAGGCTAGAGGTGGCCATCAGGTATCCTCCTTCTAGCCCTTTGCCTCATTACCTTGAGTCGGTCTTTCACTGAACCTAGAATTAGTATCAGAACATCAGAACACTGAACATCAGAATTAGTAGCACATATCTTTTTCTCTGAGTCATCTTCCTGTCTCTATCATATTTTTTCAAACAAGATTTGTCTGTTTAAGCTACCCTGGCTGACCAACAAGCCCCCAGGATCCACTCTGTAACACTGGAGTCACAGAAGTGCCTGCCATGGGTACCCAAGATTTAAACTGAGGTCTTCATGTTTACATAACATTTAGCCGCTGACCTGTCTCTTCCCTTCTATAAACTGTCAGTTGTCTTTTTCTGATTATCTACTTCTATTATGTGTGCTGTGACAGTACTCTAGTTGTTAGTGAATTAAATTCACTTTGTAGTGAAGTGGTTCAGATACAAAAGATCAGCAGGTGTAAGGAACAATTAGTGTGTGCAAACGTGACGATACTAAAATGGCTGATAGTGCAGCTGCAGTATCCTTCTTGGTTACTGTGTTAGATGTCAGCTAGGAATGGCTATATGGTGTTTCAGTTAGTCTCTAGGAAAGATTCGTGGACTATGCATACTAAAGTTTATCTTTTTCTTTAACTCTCGAACTGATGAAGCATTCCAGTTAAATAGAAGTAGTTCAGTAGTAACCCAAAGTGGGGCATGGGGGGAAACTGGGAAGTGGTGGACAGGTGTTCACTTGGGAGGCAGAGGCAGGTGGATCTTTGAGTTCAGGCCAGCCTTGTCTACAGAGTATGTTCTAGAACAGCCAGGGCTACACAGAGAAATCCTGTCTTGAAAAACCAACAAAAGAAAGAGGAAGGGAAGGAAAAGAGTAGACGAGTCCACAATAAAGTCACACTAGAAAACTCAGCACAGACAGCAGAAGCACGGATCTCTTCACATTTGCCAGTGACTTCTTAGCTATGATACTGAAAATATAAACAAACACCTATATGAATCAATTAGATTTCAACAAAAGTAAAAACTTGTTTTTGAAACTATTGAGTAGGTAGAAATAGGATAAATATTTGAAAACACTCTAATAAAAAATCTAGATTTGAAATGTGTAATGAACTCTTAGGACTCAACAAAAGACAGTTCAGTTTAAAAATGGGCAAATGGGTAAATGGGCAAATGGGCTAGGCATGTGCAAGGCCCTGGGATCATTTCCAGTTYTTATAAATAAATAAGTAAATAAACTAAGAACAAGCCATATACAAATAGCCAAAGTACATTAATAGGATGTTGCATATCATTGCTAAGAAGTACAGTTCAAAACTATTTTACATACTCACTGGATCAGTACCTTTTTTTTTTTTTAAACAAAGATAAACAATAAAATGGTATGTTACTCTAGAAAATTGTTACAAAGCTCTTTACCTTAGATGGAGAATTGCCACATGACCCAGCAAAACACCACTCATGGCTGAGTTCAAACGTGTTCAAACTTCACAAATATTTGTAATAGCACCATGGACAAATAGCTGAAGAGTAAAAGTGATTGCACATCCATGAACTGTAAATGTTTATGTTTGTTAAAAATTCTGTAGTAGCAACTATATAATAACTATATAATAGCAACAAATGTGCAAGGTGTGTTTACTACAGAAACAATAGTTAACACTAGACTGAGCATAATGGAGTGCTGTAGGAAGGGAGCTCACAGTAGACAAAGGGCGTTCGGGAGCAGAATGTAGGTTAGCCCAGAGGTGATGCTGGCCTGTAGGTGGGCAAGGGAAGAGCCCTTAATGGAAGAGGTAGATGAGACGCTGGCCTGGGTCTGTAGATTCAGAGTAGAAAAATCGTCTTGAATTTAATTTATGTGAGGTGTGTAGTAGTTTTGATAGCATTGTTACTTGTGCTTTATTTATAGAGGTAAAGAACTCAGAAGAGCAGTATAATAAAATAGTAATTCCCAATGAAGAAAATGTGGTCATCTATTACAAGATTAGACAGCAACTTGCCAAGCTGGGAAAAGAGATTGAAGAATATATTCATAAGCCAAAATACTGCTTACCCTTTCTCCAACCAGGTCGTTTGGTAAAGGTATGCCGTGGCTCTGCATCAGATATCTGTGCATTACTGATGTTAAAGACGTGCTTATGCTGGTAAAGTGCTTCCTGCTACAGAAGGCTATCAGGACCCTCATTTCACCCATTTCACATGAAGGCTTTAGTCAGCACATCTCGGCTATCTAATTATGGAATGCTATCTAAAAATGAGCCTGTTTTAAGTCTAGAATCAGTAGATATAAAATACTTAATATTCTCAGAACAAATAGTGTTCTGTTTGGCATGTTTGCCTCTTGAGAGATTCCTGGGAACCGATGAAATCTATTGTTGGTTGTTTCTTGGTGCTTTTACTGTAAATTTAATTCACTGCCTTGTGATCTCTTAAACAGATTAGGGAAATTTTAAAGTCTAATTAGTCTATAATGTAGATATAGAAGGCTCCAATTTCACTTTGGATCTAAATACGAGTTTTGTCTGCTTGTTTTATTCTCAGGTGAAAAATGAAGGTGATGATTTTGGCTGGGGAGTAGTAGTGAACTTCTCAAAAAAGTCAAATGTCAAGGTAAGCTGCAGCCCTGAGGGACTCGGATTTGCTAACGACAGACTCTGACTTTGGGAGACCATGGTTTTCTTTCTTTTTCCTTCATTTCCAGTTTTGAGTGTTGGAAAAAAAAATCGGTTTCTGCTCTTTGGATTAAAGAATATGTTAGTAATATGTAGAAAATTAAAGAAGATAATCATTTATTAAGGTTCTTTTATAATAAGGGGAATTTCAGCAGATATTTATGTAATTTGGAATAATTGTTGTCTATGAAATAATAGTTTATTAGAAGAGTGACTGTTGTTGAAATAGGTAGCCATGTGCCCATTATTAGTGTTTGTTTTAGCTGCAGTGGGCACTGCTTGTTAGGCTAGTAAGTACTCTAGGCCAGGATATTCTATGTCTCCAGGTCTGGTTTTATCTTTAAAATAGAGAGTTTGCTTTTAAAATGATTTAACTTCTCTTTTCCAGCTAAGTATGGGGTCATTGAGAATTAAGCTTTGGAATTAAGTTAGCCTTGAAATACAGGAACATTGTAGTGTTGAAGTTATTTGTTGTTGAAAAATAGTTAAGCTCTTTGGCCTGTGCTAGATGGCCTTTCCTTTGGTTCATGAACTCTGTATGGTCAGCAGACCCCCCCCCCCATTAAATTATCTTTATTAGCCATTAAGTTATCTTTATTAGCAATCAGTAATTTATAGGACTACTTTTAAAGTATTGTTAAACTCATCCCATTTTCCAATTTTTTACATTTTCAAGGTTAATGGATACAAAATTCTTGTACTCATTTGTTTAGAAGACAGTAGTAAGCAAAATAACAGAAATATAAAACAGTATAACTACTGTATAAATATTCTGCCCATTGTCCACCACTATTTGGCTTTTCATGTTTCTGGAGTAGCATGAGAACTGGGCTTTGGATGTGTTCATAGTCATCCTAAATGATAATAGCCCTATGCCCTAGGGAGACCCTGGGGACAACCTTTGGGGGCTAGGCCAAGAGAACTACTATGATTTAGTCTCACTATCCCAGTGCTGAGTCTCCACCACAATAACCAGGTGAAAAATGAGAATTGCTAATGTCCTTCAGCTCTGGAAAAATGATCCCTCCACAGAGAGCCACAAGGAGGAGAGCTCTCCTGTAGTTTGGGCCTTGCATTGAAATTTCTGTCACAGTGAGCTGGGAAGAGGTATGAAGGGAACTAGTAGTACTGACTGAGACAACACAATTATTTGCTGTTTTTAAGGATTGTTAGTAATTTTCTTGACTGGGTGTTTCTTTGATATAGTCCTCTAACATGGCTGTCCTTTCATAGTCCTCTTCCTGTACTGCCATACCACTATTGTCAGGACTAAAGGAAGAAAAGAATTATAGCTTATCTAGTTTTATCTTTAGGTGCCCAGTACACAAAGTTCTAAAAATATTATTCGCCTCTGTTAATCTTTAGCCCATATATAAAAGTAGTACACTAATTATTGAGAGTTCTGGGCAAAGATGGAATGAAGACCTGAGTGGAACATAATAATTTTCTGTTTTACTTGATAGAGAATCTCAATCTGTATGTCTTCTTCTGAAGACTAAAACTATGAGATACATTTTACTGCTTTTGAAATATTACCTACTTAATATATACACTAATTTTTGTGCCTTTTACATCATTTGTATAATTGTGTGTGTATGTGTGTACACGCTTTTTGCATTATTATGCATAGAGTATGTGTGTGCTTGCACTCACATGCCACTGCACATACATGGAAGTCAGTGGACAGCTTTTGGGAGTTGGTTCTTTTCCTTCCGCTCCGGGTCCTCAAGACAGAACTTGGGTCTTTAAACTCTGTCAGACACCTTACCCAGGAGCCATTTTCYCGTCCCACTCACAGTTTTAGCAGATTATTTTTCTGGGCATGCTGTGTGCTCTCAAACTTTGTAATTAATCCATGCTTCAGGTTGTAGACTACATTCTACTTAGAGGTGTTTTTTGTTTGTTTTCCAATTTGAAAATTTCCAATTTTCCATTTGAAAATTAACTGTTTACCTAGGCTATTGTATATAATACTTATTTAATAACTAGGTTGTATGCATATTAGAGAGAGGTTTTCAAAGTAAAAAAGATTTTGCTTTGTCTAACCAAACTGAAAAATACTTGGGAACTTTTTTTAAAAAAATAATATCCATGATGAGGAAAAGCTAATTTTCCTTCTTGACTGGAAATCCTGGAAATGAAGTTTGCCTTTTTTTTACAAACATGGATCTAGTGATAGTGCTTATGATTTGTATTTCAAAATATATGGTACTTTGTTAAGGTATTGGTAGTTGGAGAGATAGGTTATAGATATTTTATTATTGTAATTGATATGTCATCTTTTTAAAAAATGTTCTGGGTAGAACCCAGCAATCATGTCTTATTCCTTCCAAAGAACTTTCCTTTTAATTCGTTTATGTAAAAAAAAAAAAATCTTTCAAATACTTTATTAAAAGTGAGAAGAAATTTCTTACTGAAACCAAAAACATTGATCATAGAAGATGTGATTAAACCACATGTAGTGCTTTAGTGCTGCAATCTTAGTCYTTGGAAGGCAAGAGGATTGTCAGACATTGAAGGCCAGCATTGGAAACTATGATTTCTGGGAAAGGAGAAGCCAGTCTGTTCCCGTGCAGTGTTACTGAGTATGTCTCCCACACTCAGGGCAGCAGTTGGCCAACACAAAACCCTCCAGGGTGTCTTTTTACTCATTTCTGTTTTATTGGATATTTGTTAGAGAGAGAGAGAGAGAGACAGAGAGAGAGAGAGAGAGACAGAGAGAGAGAGAGAGAGACAGAGAGAGAGAGAGACAGAGACAGAGACAGAAACACACACACACAGAGACAGAGGCAGAGAGAGACAGAGGTAGAGAGAGACAGAGACAGACAGACAAAGAGAGACACAGACAGAATGAGAATGAATATGAAGTTAGAATTAGGGAGGTAGAGTTAGAAGGGAAAGAAAATGGTCAAAATATACTGTATGAAAAAGCCTGTTGTTTGGTTAATAAATAGTTCAAGACCAGCTGAACTACAGAGCAAGACCTTCTCTCAGAACAACCTAAAACAGACAGTCAAACGTGATTGCGTCTGAGAATGTTAGGTGATGTAATTTTAGAGAATATAAAAGAACTAAAATATATTATCACATGGAGCCATGTAAGCATTAGAGTATCTTGTATGTTGCTTGATAGGGATAGAAATAGATGTAGTTTCTGAGACGACTGATATTGTTGCTTTTTGAATTTTGGCATAATTTTATTACACACTACTCATTCAGAACTTGATATTTGATGTCACGGGTGATCATGGTCATGATTTTAAGTTAGAATTAATAAGCAAATGTACTTTACCATCATCTAGACCACTCTGAAGGATATAGAGACAACATTTTGTGAAGCAAACATTTACTGGGCTGCATGTGCAGTCACGTATGTTCTGAGAAAATAAGCCCTGTGTGAACACAGAGTTAATGCACGTCTCTTCATCTTGCTTTTCTAGCCCAATTCAGGTGAATTGGATCCCTTGTATGTGGTGGAAGTACTCCTGCGCTGTAGCAAGGAAAGTCTGAAAAACTCAGCCACCGAGGCAGCAAAGCCAGCAAAGCCGGATGAGAAAGGAGAGATGCAGGTCCGTGCTGCCCTGTTCCTCCTCAGATCTCTTCCTTACCAGCACYGTGTGTGGTCATGGTGAACATGCATACRGCCATGCCTTCTCAATTAGAAGGTTCCAGATACCGTACATCGAGATCATCTCAAGTCCCAGTAGGGTGGTTTTAAGAGCTGTTTAGTTTTTCTTTATCAAATTACAACCAGGGAAATAATGACAAAGAGATCTGAATAATTGCACACAGATTCGAGTCTTACTGGATATGTTGCCTTCTCATTCCAGTCCGTCTGGAGCTTGCCTGTTCCTTCCTGGACGCTAACCTTCTTACACAGACCCGTTCGTGTGCAGTGCTATTGCTTATCATGTGTTTAAAACATGCCTAGTAACTAGAACACAAACGTCACTAAGCCGGACTCTAGCAGAGGGGTCTTCTGCGTAATGTACCCTTCGTGTGACCCTTAACGTTTGCAGGCTTTGTGACGAGTGGCTGTCTACAGGGTTGCTTATGCCCATGACGTGCTGTGAGTGCTGCTTGCTTTGACGGATGCAGATGTGAACATTTTAATGGTAGTGTCATATTTGTAGGTTGTTCCAGTTTTGGTGCATCTCCTGTCTGCCATCAGCACTGTGAGGCTCTATATTCCAAAAGACCTTCGGCCTGTGGACAACAGACAGAGTGTCTTAAAATCCATACAGGTATGTATGTCCCTTTAGAACCGAGATATCATTGTACAGTAGGATTTATCTAGAGATGGCTGAACTACTTTTAAATATAATTCAGAAAAAACTACAAACACATCATAATTAGTCACAGCAGAACTACACGTCGATATGTTCTGAGTACAGCAGTGTTTCTTACTGAGGGAGACTCATGAAACTGCACCAGTAATCGTCACTGTGCTGTGATAGACAGGATATTTTTATTCATAATATAAACATGGAAAAGTTGGCTAAAACTGCTGAATAGCATTTACTATACCATACTGGACAGAGACTATTCTCTGGAARTTGAGAAAGCAATGGTAAATAGATTGCTTTCACTTTAGAGTAGGAATCTTTTAAAAGGTTGCTTTATTTTCTCTGTCGAGTATTTTCCCTGAGTATTTTCCCTGCGTGTATGCACGCATGCTTGTAGCCCGTGTGTGTCACAGGAGAGGGTTGGATACCCTGGAACTGGAGCGCTGGCTGGTTGGTTGTGATTCATCGTGTGGCACTAGGAATTGAACTTGGGTCCTCAGCAACAAATGCTTTTACCTGCTGAACCATCTGTCTAGCCCTTAGGGTACAGATCAAGTCTGTAGGCTTCCTAAAATTAGCGCTTCTCTTGAGAATTTTTAAAAATGTTTATGGAGATGGTAASTACTGTTCTAAAAATATACTCCTAATATACTAATGATAGTGTATACTAGCAATACATTGGAAGGGAAATTAAGTGCACTGCTCCAATAAATTTTTTTCTAATTATTCAAAATAATACCATAACTGATAGATATTTGTTTATTTTTCACTTAGCACAAATACCGCAGTTGTCTGGGGRAAATGATTAATTTTGTTCTTCAGGGAAAAGCGACCAATTTTTTGTTTGTTTGTTTGTTTAACTTTCAATTGGAATGAATTTGTTATTGAAGTAAATTGCCCCATGCCTGGCTTGATTTGCTTGCTGAAACATCCTGCTATAGCCCATGCTCCAGTCAGAGGCTCAGCTCAGCAGGAGCTTTACCTAGTCTTAGGTCTGTCTGTACATCAGACAGACTGGTTTCCCCTTGATCTTACTAGTCACCTGTTCAAAAGACAGGAAGAGTTGCTGTCTTAGTTAGGGTTTTACTGTTGTGAACGGACACCATGATCAAGGCAAGTCTTATACATGAYAACATATAATTGGGGCTGGCTTACAGATTCAGAGGTTCAGTCCATTGTCATCAAGGCAGAAGCACGGCATGGTGCAGGAGGAACTGAGGGTTCTACATCTTTATCCAAAGGAAGCCAGGAACAAACTGGGCTTCCTCAGGCATCTAGGAGGAAGATCTCCAAGCCCAGCCCCAGAGTGCCACAGGTCCTCTAACAAGGCCACACCTTTTAATAGTGCCACTCCCTGGGATGAGCGTATACAAACCATCACAGTTGCAGATGAGCTTACTAGAAGAACCCCTTCATTTGAGGACTGAAGAGTCCTCTTTTGCCTCTTACTATACATTTTTAAACTTCAGAACTAAAATTTTAGCCTGTCTCTTTAATCCCAGCACTAAGGAGGTAGATCTCTGAGTTTGAATTCGAGGACAGCCAGAGCCAGGGCTACACAGAGAAACCTTTGGGAGGGGTCTGTGTGTGTGGGGGGGGGGTAGTATTTCTTTATCTTTATATTTAGAACTATATAACTCAATTTCTTAAAAAGAAGGATTGGTCAAGCTCATGTATAAAATTATATGACTTTGCTATGACATACCTTCCCCATTGAATAGAACAAACTTCTGGTAAATTGCTGGTAATTTAAACTCTTTGCAGTTTGGGTTTTTATTCTTTGGTGTGGCTTGGGGGGAGGGGGGATGCTATTGACCATATTTAAGAGAGTACGGCTCCTAAGCCCCTCCCCTTTTTCTGGGGACCCTTGGGTAGAAACTGAGGAGAGATGTTCAGTTGGGGCCCGAGCAGGGCCAGGGTCTCCTCAGCAGCTAAGAGGATGCTCTTCCTCTCTGTCCTTGCTAGGGTGGGTGATCCAAGGCTGCTTACTCCTGAAGGCTGTGTGGGCCTCGCGGTCCTCCACTGCTGCTGAAGCYGTATTTGTTGTCACATAAGGAAGTTAGCTTTACAGAGTTGTCACTGAGAGCAACGCCAGCCTATCATTGAGGATTGCCTCCAGAGCGAGATTCCCGAAAACACATGCCATGGAAAATTCATCTCCAGTTGTGGAAAAAATATATGTAGCGTCCTTTTTGTGGCCATAGACATAGTAAAGACAAACACAAAAGGAGGGTGGTCTAGTATGGCCTTACGAATGAGTTTTGTGTATTTTATTTCAGGAAGTTCAAAAGCGCTTTCCTGACGGTGTTCCTCTGTTAGACCCTATCGATGATATGGGCATTCAAGATCAAGGCCTGAAAAAAGTCATTCAGAAAGTCGAGGCCTTTGAGCATCGAATGTACTCGCATCCGCTTCACAATGACCCTAATTTGGAAACTGTGTATACACTTTGTGAAAAAAAGGCACAGGTATGGAGGAAACAAGTTATCGTAGAGCTTAGTTTTCTTCCACGTGTGTCAGTTGTACCTGTGTGTGTGTGCGCCACACGCATGCCTGGTACTGGAGCAGGCTTGAAGGGGGCTGCGGGTCTCCTAGAAGTGGAGTCACGGCTGCTTGTAAGACTCCGTGCGTTCAGGAGCAAGTCCTTGCAACTAGGCCAGCTCTCCAGCTCCCAGGAAGGAGCTTTATAGTGGGGTTCTGTGTACTTCATTAATATGTTGTTTTCCGCACCTGTTTTTATTTTCTGAAGTGCAAATGTCTAGCTGTCTTTTCGATTAACTACAAGTGCTGGAGCCTGACAGCCGTTGCTAGTAAGTCAGGATTCGCCACGAGGCCTATGGCAGCAGAATGCAGTAGAGATTCAGGTAGCTCACGCGTGTACCATTGTTAGGAGCCACATGGAGGAGAGGGTGTGATCGGTAATAGGTCAGTTGCCTGCAGTGTTGCTTCATCGTTAGGCTACAGAACAGACTGACACACTGGGCTCTTTTCTAACTTAAGTTTTATGTCTCCTGTAGTTTTTGCCACAGTGCTTGGCTCTCTTTATGTAGGCATTTCAGTCAAAGAAATCCCAGAACATTTATTTTCTGATAGGCCTGATAGTCATGCAAGTTCACAAACATGAAATCTAGCATAGMAATCARCATTATGACAGTTCGTCGGTTCATAGCCATAGATCGATGTTACCTGCTGAACTAAACTCGGGGCTGCTCAGGAACTGTGTAATATTGTGTCTCATTTTTGTCCCTAGTAAAACGCAGGTTTGATATTGTTACTTTTTGGAATTGCTTTAAAATTTCAATTATTAAATTACTCTTTGGGCTGGGGATTGGATTTAAGACTGTGCTCGTGCGCACTGAGCGGGTGCTCTTCTGCTGAGCTCCGCCCACCTCACTGAGGAGCACAGGGAGTGATGGGACTCTGAGTCGGGCACACCAGTAACCTGAGTAGACATAATGTTCGTCACCTTTATCATTTTCCTTCRTTGTGCCTTAATATTTAGCAGCATACAAAGCTTCAGAGTTTCAAATTCCATCTTTTTTAATTCTTAAACTTTTCTTTGGGTTTTTTTTTTCTCTGAATTTAAATCATCCATTTCAGAATATGATTGCTTTCTTATTCTTATAGAACCATTCTCTTGCCAGTTAGAAAATAAGTAATATTTACTGATTATCTGATTAAAAAACTCATTTATTTCAACCTAAAGGTACACTTATTTTAGTTATTCATTTCTGCTTATTAAATAATAGGTAATTTTGTGTTTTCTACATATTTGACATTTCAGCTAGTGTTTGAGAACTTTTCAGGTATATTCTTCCTCTCCTGGAATTGAATCTAAACTCCTACAGCGCGCGCGCATGCGCGCGCGCGCACACACACACACACACACACACACTCTTTCTCTCTCAACTCTTTGAAATTTTTGTGAAGAAGGATATGGACAAGACGACTTTACTAAACTACTTTTCTGTGTGAGGGTGTTGTTTATCCCATATTACACTGTTCGGTTTATTGTTAAACTGTCTTTACTTTTAAATGCCCTAGATTGCGATAGATATTAAGTCTGCAAAGAGAGAACTGAAGAAAGCAAGAACTGTTTTGCAAATGGATGAACTCAAATGTCGCAAGCGGGTTCTAAGACGGCTGGGCTTTGCTACGTCTTCTGATGTCATAGAGATGAAAGGACGGGTGGCTTGTGAGATAAGCAGGTGAAGTGGCCTTCCTTCTGCAGAACTTGTGAATGACAGTCYGTGACGTACAGGGGCAGCACTTGGTAGAACACTGCTGTTAAGGCTTTATCATGCTTCCRTTTTAAGTACATTTGGACCATGAAGTTGAGAAGTCTGGATCCCAGTAATCGCCATCGGCATTTCTAGTGACCTAGAGCTAGATTTCCTACGTGCCATGTTTTCTTGTGTGTTGAGACTCTGTATAGAGTTTGTATTCATTATATTATAGTTTATATATCATCTTGTAGTCTTTTTATACTTTGAAAATGTTCTGCCTTGACTTAACTCTAATGGCCATCATATTCACACACACACACACACACACACACACACATACACACACACACACGAGAATGAGCAAGTTTTATTCAAGTTTGGGGTAAGCGTAAGATACCACAATGGCATAGTCTAGGCTACAGTTTAAATTTGGAAATACAGAGTCAGTTCTGTTTTGCATCCACAGATTCAGCTCACTTGTAGATAGAAAATTTTNCACACACACACACACACACTCTTTCTCTCTCAACTCTTTGAAATTTTTGTGAAGAAGGATATGGACAAGACGACTTTACTAAACTACTTTTCTGTGTGAGGGTGTTGTTTATCCCATATTACACTGTTCGGTTTATTGTTAAACTGTCTTTACTTTTAAATGCCCTAGATTGCGATAGATATTAAGTCTGCAAAGAGAGAACTGAAGAAAGCAAGAACTGTTTTGCAAATGGATGAACTCAAATGTCGCAAGCGGGTTCTAAGACGGCTGGGCTTTGCTACGTCTTCTGATGTCATAGAGATGAAAGGACGGGTGGCTTGTGAGATAAGCAGGTGAAGTGGCCTTCCTTCTGCAGAACTTGTGAATGACAGTCYGTGACGTACAGGGGCAGCACTTGGTAGAACACTGCTGTTAAGGCTTTATCATGCTTCCRTTTTAAGTACATTTGGACCATGAAGTTGAGAAGTCTGGATCCCAGTAATCGCCATCGGCATTTCTAGTGACCTAGAGCTAGATTTCCTACGTGCCATGTTTTCTTGTGTGTTGAGACTCTGTATAGAGTTTGTATTCATTATATTATAGTTTATATATCATCTTGTAGTCTTTTTATACTTTGAAAATGTTCTGCCTTGACTTAACTCTAATGGCCATCATATTCACACACACACACACACACACACACACACATACACACACACACACGAGAATGAGCAAGTTTTATTCAAGTTTGGGGTAAGCGTAAGATACCACAATGGCATAGTCTAGGCTACAGTTTAAATTTGGAAATACAGAGTCAGTTCTGTTTTGCATCCACAGATTCAGCTCACTTGTAGATAGAAAATTTTGTTGAAAAAAAGTAAATGCACGTACGACATATGTATAGTCCTTTCTCTTATCTTCACCCTGCACAGTTTAGTACGGTTGTTCAAGGAGCATTTATATATTCTTAGATGGAAGTAATGCAGACGTGACTAATGTATGTGTGGAGGCTAGGGCTCTTGCACACTCCAGGGTGTTGGTTTCTGTGGGATTACCTAGGACTTACACCTCCTGGGTTCTAAAGGACAGCTGTAGTTTTCTAAGTTAGTGGTTCAGGAATAAACGGTTTGGTCACATGGTTGTGGCTCAGGATTCCCAGCACACATCAATCCCACCCCACACACGGGCCCTGGTGCAATGAGATAGTCATTAAGGAAAACCCTAGCAGACTAGTATTTGAATAGTATTTCTCCCTCCCCCCCCCCCTTCTTTCTCCCTTTCTCCCTCTCTGGGTGGGCCAGTTTGGCCATCTCCACAGCCTGGCCAACTCAGAATGGTGACTTACTCACATGGAGGCGCTGGACTCTAGAGTGAGGTGGAAGTTGGTTTCTGATGGTATTTGTAATCTAGCTTAGAGATTCAGCGATTCCTTGTTATTTAGAATAAATTCCAAAATTTTGTATGTTCTTGCCTTCCCTCTCTACCTTCCGACATCCCACAGATGCTGTTTCCTTTGCTTGGTATGGCCTTTAGCCCACATCCCGCAGGGTCCCCCTCAATGGTCTCCAGYGCCCTCTGAGACTTGCCGCGTGTCTCTGCAGTCTGCCTGTTGCCTGGCAGGTTCACGTACGACCATCCTTCCCGAGCATTCCTTAGATCGCTGGTGTGTGGTCTCGGCCGCGGCCCTTCTCCCTGCCCACCAGGCGGGCTGTGCTCTCAAGTGCTCGGGCCTCCTCTCTGTCGTCCTCTGCTCTCGCTCCGCTCAGGCYCCAGCTTCCTTTTCTAGGCCCAGATCTCATTTTTGACTTACTTTGAAATTATAGGGATAAAGATTAACAATTTGCATCTTTATTCTTTCATGARTAAACTATTCAGAAAATTTTATCTCTTTGTTATGAGTAAATATTCTAATAATTACTGTACAGAGCTAATCCTTAGTAATAGAGAATAATCCATGAGATTCTTAACCAACTTAAAAACAGAAGAAATATTCAAGGGAACAAAAATAGAAATATAAGATTCTTATTCATTACATGTTGAAGGGAAAGAACTTACTGTTTTGTGGTAAGACCCTGAGGCATCTTATTTTCTGAAAATATTACTAGTAACGGTAGATTTTCATGGTTTTGACTTGTATATCAAAGTTTCCATAATACTTCATATGTAGTTGAAAAGACAATTAAAAAAAACAGAAACCATTGCTGAGTAATTTGTGATCATAGCAAATGTCTTATCTTGTAATGCAAATCCAGATGTGAAGGTGGCTAGTTGCACGATCATGGATGGCCTCATTAACATACCGGCCTGACGATGCCGATGAGGGGCCCAGAAGAGGGAGCCAGCTCTGCCAAGACCTGGGCCCTCTGACGAGCCGGCTGTTCCCCGGCCATCCAGATGGGCTAAGCTCTGGAACAAGCGCTCTCCCAGATCCAGTGCCCGCTGAGGAGCAGTGCTCCGTCCATTCAGGGTCTCAGGCCTGGGCCACACTCACTCGCAGCATCGGGTCAAGAACAGCTGAAGTACAGAATGAGTCTTAGGTGCATGCTAGTTATAATTCCTAGTAGCATTTTTTCTATTTTGTTACTAAACACAGAATTCTCATCACATTCTAAGTGACTAGAAGTTAAAAACATTAGAGTTCTTTGTGCCAACAAAACAAGCATTAAGAAATGGTTACTTGAATGGATTTGTGTGTTTGGATATTGTAAAGTGTCTGTTTAATGTCTGCTGTTTACACATTGACAGATAGGTCTACCATTTCCTTTAAAAATCTTGGTTATACCTACAGATATTTCCTCATGATTAGACAATACATTTCTTAATGACTACCTGTTAAAGAAAGATACGTGTTTATATCGTGACTTGTGAAATTTGCTCTCTTTGTAGTGCGGACGAGCTCCTTCTAACAGAGATGATGTTCAATGGGCTTTTCAATGACCTTTCTTCAGAGCAGGCAACTGCCCTGTTAAGCTGCTTTGTATTTCAAGAGAATGTGAGTTAACATAGTGTGCTTTATTTACTCGTACATCAGTTTTTATTAAATCATATAATGGATATTTATTAATAAGACTTGTTTTCATGTTTATATGCCATCTGATTAAGCCAAAAAGAATATAATAAAAAATTTTGATATGATAGCTATGTGTTTAACACACTAACTTATATTTTCAAATGTTTCTAAAACCACTCCCATTTTTTCTGTAATTTTAAAAGAATTTTAAATAGTACATAAATCTTTCAAATATGAAAACCAGTATCCACAAAACTTGATTAAACACCCAGTATTCACAGTGCACAGGCCTAGACCTTGGAGATGCAGCAGAAACTTTTGTTCTCGTGACTCATGTGTAGGAGACGAAGAAGTTGAACAGCTGGGCAGAAATACCTGATGCTTCAGTGCCTTACTTTAAAGAATAGGAATAAAAAAGGCCTCCCCAGTGTGAAATTTCAGTTGATGCCCAGATGAAAATGAAGAAGCGAATGCACACTTTCAGAGAGCACCACTTGTGCTCACATCAGGACCGGTGCCTTCTACCCACGCTGACCTGAAGATAGAAAGGTGGTCAGCAACTTGCTCATGAGGGATGCTGTCAGTAGCATTTCTTAACATTCATTCCGTATCGTTTTTTTCCTGGTCACCAGTCCTGTGGTAAGCTTTTGTTTTCACAAGAATAATATGGAACGTAGTGTATGATGTCATATGCAATGTGTTTGCACACACATCCACTGAATTGAAACTAAGTCCTGCACACTCATGCAGATGCTAATTCCAACTAATCTGTAGCTGCCTTTTAAAATATTAACCTTTCAGGTCGTTCAAGCACAGTCATAGGAAATGGAAGGTGAGACAAGAATCTCAGGGAATGTGCAGGACAGCTAGCCTAGCTAACACATTGACAAGGAGATGCTGTTGCTAACAAGGTAGGAACGTGAGGACCTGCATGACACTTAGACATCGTCTAGCATTTGCGCAGGAGGCAGAGGCAGGTGAATTTCTGAGTTCAAGGCCAGCCTGACCTATATAGCAAAAACAAAAAAAATGTATTAAGTCCAATCAAAAATTGAATTATTATGTATTTGATTAACATTTATAAGATTGGGGACAGTATTTAAATATTCACCCTACACTTTCACTTTCCACAAGCCTTCCTAGTAGCTGTACTCATAACTAAGCTGTGATTAAACTATTGATGGTAGCTACACTACTATTTACATACAGCATTGCTTTCTTCTCTGCTTTCCATTTGTAGTCACAGAAATTTCCCAGATACCACACTTTGAAAGATTAGCAATGTAGTATTTTCTTCTGAAATGTGATAATTAGTTATGAGAATAGTGATTTCGTGTATGAAAACCGATAGTTGATTAGAAATCCCAAGTGCTAGTGATTGAAATCTTGTAATTTGGTGTGAATGCACAGAGAAACTTTATTTCTGCAAGCAAATAGTACTTTAAGCTTGAGTTTTCATATTTCATTTTCTTTCTCCTTCTCACAGTCTAGTGAGATGCCCAAATTAACGGAGCAGTTAGCTGGACCACTCCGACAGATGCAGGTAAGCTAGTCACTCTGAAAGATTCCCAACTCACAGRCTCATTATGCCGCCGCATCCCTCCACAGAGTAAATTAAATATATTTGCTCTCAGTTGTGTCTTTTGATTATATTTTATTAACTTTATTGATATTCAGCCTAGCAACTATACTTTCTTTATTGTTATAATATATGGGCTCTGTAAATGTAGATTTAAAACTAATGTGAGTTAGRCATATTGAGTTTCTATTACTTATTTTCTTCCTTAGTATAAGCCATGGTAATTTTTTTTAATTTCATTTATTTTTACCTTATGCACGCGTACAGTTATTTTTGCCTGCATGTATGTCTACACCACATTGTTCAGTGCCCACGGAGGCCAGAAGAGAGTGTCACATATGGGTCTCCTTGACCTGGGACTGAAGATGGTTTTTAGCCACTGTTCTCGTACTGGGAGTTTCACCCAGATGCTCTAGAAAAGCAGTCAGTGCTCTTAACCATTGAGTCATCTTTCCAGCCACCAACTTCTTCAATATGAAAATGTAACATTTAGTTCTAGTATTTATTAGCTCTATTTTTTAAGAAGAAATTTTAAATATTTAGTTTATTATTTTCTAATTATATGTATATGGGGGTGGTGTGAGTGCAAGTATTCTCAGAGGCCACAGGAGGGCGTCGGATTCCCTGCATCTGGAGTGAGTTGAGGTGCTTGGGCGCCATCTGATGTGGTTCTGGAAACCCAGCTCGAGTCTTAGCAAAAGCAAAGCGCTTTCACCGCGGTGCCATCTGTAGCCCTTTGTTTCTCTTTTGCGACAGTTTCATATAGTTATATAGCTTTCTGATGTTGTTCAGGAAACAGTTGGTTAGATGCTGCTGTGGGGTTTGGGTGAGTGTAGCGGGTTGTAGGATTTGTAGTAAATATGTGATTAGCACAGAGGTTAGCATCCATGTTCCAGCACTGGGGTTGATGTCCTAGGAAGGCTTGGCTGTGGCATGACTGGCCTGCATGAGTCCTGTGTGTGCTTAGAAGCGCAGGATATCCAACTCACAGAGACAATACTGAATATCTGTAGCTCTCCTAAAAGAAAAGGGATTTTGTAGAATCTTGGCTTGAAAATCTAGAGAAAACAGCGATATGGGAGATATTCAGTAAAGAATCTGAATTCTGTCCTTTATTCTTAAAAGGAATGTGCTAAAAGGATCGCAAAAGTTTCAGCAGAGGCAAAGCTGGAAATTGATGAAGAAACTTACCTCAGCTCATTCAAGCCTCACTTGATGGATGTGGTGTACACCTGGGCAACAGGGGCCACATTTGCCCATATCTGCAAAATGACAGACGTCTTTGAAGGTAAGGCTGTGGTCATCTCACTCTGTACAAAGTGAAGATTTTCCCAGTCAGCTGTGGTGGCTTCAGTGTCATCTGAGGCTTCGTCCCTTCAGCCCTACCGTTCTGTGTGTCCTCTCTGCCCACAAAACTGCTGCTCAGAGAATGAGGTCTTAATAGTTCACAGTAGGTAGCAGCAACTGGTGAGCTTCCGTCCCGCACAGGGCCCTGAAAGGGGGGTGTACAGCAGGGCTCYGCCTCGGTCCCCGAGCTTACGTCAGTGCTCCTTCTCTCCATGAGTAACAGCGAGGCTTACTGCCGTGTGTGTTCACGTGTATGCAGTGTGGGCGTCTCCAGGAAGTCACAGTGACAAGTGACAATAGCAGTGCAAAGCAGAGAGGCCTTTTGTTTATTTTAAAGTAATAATTAAGAAGCAGACAGTAGCCAGGTGTGCGGCATGCGCCTGTAATCCTAGCAATCAGGTGGCAGAAAAAGGTAGATCTCTTGTGAGTTCAAGGATAGCCTGGTCTACGGAACGAGTTCTAGCCATGAAGGGCTACAGCTACGTAGTGAGACCCTATCTTGAGAGTTGGAGGGGAGCAAAAGATAGGATTTCTTGTTTTGTTTTGTTGTTTTCTGAGTATTTTTTGTTGTTTTTTTTTTTGTTTGTTTGTTTTGGTTTTTGTTTTTGTTTTTTGGGTTTTTTTTTGTTTGTTTGTTTTGTTTTGTTTTGTTTTTCAGTTGGTTGGTTCTTTGTTTTAGATACTGGGGCTTGGGAAAAGTGGTTTCATGAGTGTGATACTTGGGGGATAGCCTGCGTTTTTATCCCCAGCACTTAGGTAGAGTCAGGCTCAGCAGCAGCGCATGCCAGCGGCCCAGGTGAGCTCCAGGCCTCAGACAATGAGGTGGAGAACAGCTGAAGACAGCAGCCCTCAGCACTGGCGTCCATTTGTATGACACGCATGCACGCACGCACGCACGCACGCGCAC